>JANIWS010000007.1:94006-258291 GCA_030555745.1 Yamadazyma sp. yHKB15
ACCACCGATTCAAATGGTGATTTAACTACTACTACTGATATTCTCGGTGACTGTCCTGAATGTACTGAAAGTTTAGTCACTTTCACCACTACTGATGCAAATGGTGAATTACTTACCCAAACTGGTAACGTTATCATCACCACCGATTCAAATGGTGATTTAACTACTACTACTGATATTCTCGGTGACTGTCCTGAATGTACTGAAAGTTTAGTCACTTTCACCACTACTGATGCAAATGGTGAATTACTTACCCAAACTGGTAATGTTATCATCACCACCGATTTAAACGGTGACTTAACCACTACTACTGATATTGTTTTAACTCCAAGTGGCTTACCATCATCTGGTGTCGTATCAACTGAAGTAGTAGCAGATAATTCTGTAAACTCAATTGTATGTGTTAGAGGTAATTGTGTTGAAATAACTTCAACAGAAAGCTGTGAAGTATGTACCGCGTACCCAACAACTATCACAAGTGTAGTTGATGAAACATCAACCGTTACTATCCCATGTGAAATCAATATTACAACTGATGAATCCGGTTCCATTTTCACAGAAACTGTAATTGATAAGACTATGGAGGAATGTGCAGTATGTACTACATATTCCACTGAAATTGATACTGTTATAGACGCTACATCAACCAAAGTTGAATGTGAAGTAGCTGTCACCACCAATTCTGCCGGTATCGTTTATTCTACCACCACAATTAACGCACCAACTCCATCAACTTTAACAACATCAGCATTGTCTTCTGGATCCGCAACCAAAGCATCCCCAGAAAACACACAAGTTTCGAATTCACAATCTTACAGTGAAGGCTCACCAGCATCATCTGCAATTTCAGTGAATGATACACCATCCTCAATTGTCGAAGGAAGTGGTTCAACTGTTAACAGATCATGGATGTTGAGTTTTATTATGATTTTTATTCTTTTCGTTTAATGTTAATGACTTTTTATTTCGTATTGTTTATTTTTAGATTATTAGATTATTCAAACTATTGTATTATTTACCCATGTTTATACCCCAATATAAAGTATATTTAACCATATCTAATCAAATCTGTCTCTGTTTATACAATCTTATACTCGCACAAGAATATTTGCAACAAGTGTTGGGTTGCAAAAAAGATGCGGCTGTCAACATAAGTTCAAGTATTAATGGTTTATGAATACTATACAAACAATTATCGTAATAGGAATTTTAACTATTAAGAAGCAAAACTATGAAGAAGTGCTAATTGAGAAATTGTTGATAATAAGTGTGTCGATTGTATTGAAAGGTATTAAATATACTTAATAGATAGTAGATAAAGAGGAATCGCGAATTTCACATATATATGTATAATAAAACCATTATTGAATTGCCAAACTATTTACGTTACTTGTTAACAAAGAGCTAATATTATCTTCTATTGCCTTTTCAGCAGTATCGCTTAAATGCTTTTTAGGATCTTGTTTACCAACATATCTTGTTTTCAATTGCTCTTCCAGCAATTCTTTTTCTTCTTGAACTCTCTGGTTATAAGCTTCAGCAACTTTGACCATTTTTTCGACGTTTTGTAAATTGTCATGTTCTTTGTGATCAAAGTCGTTCATCTTCAAGCCGCTTTGCCATGTGTTTTTATGTAAGTTCAATAACATATTGGTTTCATAAGAAGTTTTATGATAATCGATGTTCAAAGAATAGTAGTGACGGTTCAAACCATGGATTAAAGCCTGGATAGAAGGTTTATTCAAATGACCAACATTTGAAGTAGTTTGTCTTGGTTCTTGACCCATCATTAATGTGGTTGTATCTATAGTTCTGAAAGCATCAATGACAACTTTACCTTTGACAGATTGAATTGGATCTATGACAACAGCAACAGCTCTCTTGTTTAATTGTTCGAATGATTGTTGTGTGTTGACATCAACACTGGATAACCAACAACCAAAACCTGGATGGGAATGGTACCAACCAACAACCATTTGATCTCTACCGGTTTGTCTCAACATATCCATCATTTTGGTTTGGAAAACATCGTCAACGGCCTCAACTGAAACACCAGTACCTGATTGCGGCATGGCAAACACATCGATGACTTGGATGGTGAATTCATCAACAAATTCTCCCAACATCAACCCCATAACTTCCATTGGGACTCCAGCACGTCCATGCTTTAACATCTTTAACAAGGCCAATGATGATATGTAAACCGTCTCAGCATTATCAATAGCTGGGCCGTCTGCTGGTGGCGCAACTCCACCTCCAAATCCACTGTTAGCCCCTAATAATCTCTGTAATCTATCCATTCTTTACTGGTGGCAAGTCTTTCAAGTTTTATTTTGAGATTTGAGAATTATGTCCCAAATTGATGCGGTATATGCAGGAAAATATTATAAATCAAGTAATAAAAAAATAATTAAAAAAGATATAAAGAAATAAAGAACACCAGCACAAATTGGTGTTATTCAGGAATAGATTGGAGTTTTTTGAGAGTGATTTGGATAAAAATGAAGGAGTAAGGATGATTTTTTCGTATTATCGTCTTCAATTTCTCATATTTAAGAACCCTCACTGATGCCATTCGAACAAAAGTTATAAAACCTAAAAAATCACCAAAGAATCACCAAAGAGGTCACTAAAAAGAGACTTGAAAGTGGATTTAATATAGTTTGAGGAAGTGTGAAACAATAAGACATAAAGATGACTATTGAAAGCTTAAAGGGAAAAAAGTATCCAGCAAAACAACACTGTAAAAATGTTTATGAGCATTTATTAACCAAGAAGAAAGGTAAGAGCTACAATTTTTTTGTCAGTGGTGAAAGAGATGTTTTATACCAATATTCAGATCAAAGCAAACCTTTCAGACAAAATAGATATTTCTTCTATTTGAGTGGATGTGAAATTCCTGGAAGTCATGTCATATATAAAGGAGATGAGGACAAATTGATCTTATATTTGCCAGATATCGATTACGATGATGTTATGTGGTCTGGTATGCCTTTGAGTATTGAAGGGGCCTTAGAAAAATATGACATTGACGAATGTAAGTATGCCAGTGACTTGACCAAGGATCTTAAAGGTATAAAAATATCAGACAATGTTGAAGTTCATGCATTGGATATTAATCCAGCTAATGCAGATTTTAAAAATTTCCTTATTGCATCAGATGCTGAATTCTTCTATGCTTTAGATGAAGCCAGATTAATCAAAGATGACTATGAATTGGAATTAATGCGTCATGCCTCCAAATTAACTGATAACTGTCATTTGGCCGTCATGTCTGCTTTACCCATTGAACATAATGAAACTCATATTCATGCAGAATTCATGTATCATGCCTTAAGACAAGGAAGTAAATACCAATCATATGATCCTATCTGTTGTAGTGGTGAAAACTGTTCAACTTTACATTATGTGAAAAACGATGATGGTTTAGATGAAAAGAGATCAATTTTAATCGATGCCGGTTGTGAATGGTCATTATACGCAAGTGACGTTACCAGATGTTTCCCAATCAATGGTGACTGGAGTAAAGAACATTTGGAAATCTATAATATCGTTGCTAAAATGCAAAAAACTACCATGGCAATGATTAAGCCTGGTACTCCATGGGAAGATTGTCATTTAACTGCTCACAAAGTTATGATTGAAGAATTTTTAAAATTAGGTATTTTCAAAAGTGAATATACTTTAGAAGAAATCTATGACTCCAAAGTCAGTGCTAGATTCTTTCCTCATGGATTAGGTCATTTGATTGGTATGGATACCCATGATGTTGGAGGATATCCAAATTATGAAGATGAAAACGAATTATTACGTTATTTGAGATTACGTAGACCTTTACAAAAAGGTATGGTTGTCACTGACGAACCAGGGGTATACTTTTCACCATTCTTATTAAAAGATGTTTTAGAGAACCCCGAGAAAGTGAAATATATCGATCAAGATGTTTTAAACAAATACTATTATATTGGTGGGGTCAGAATTGAAGATGACATTTTAATCACCGAAGATGGGTATGAAAATTTCACAAAAATAACCAGTGATCCTGAAGAGATTTCCAAGATCGTCAAAGCCGGTTTGGCAAAGGGAAAAGAAGGTTTCCACAACGTTGTTTAATCACTCGTGTAATTAATATATATTGAACGAACTCTTACCCAAAATTTAAAAATCTTTAAAAGTCAACTAAAACTTAACCAAAAAGACTTGAAAAAAAAATAATAACATCACATATTCCCATTGAACATCCTCTAACAACTTCTGTCATCAATTAGTTACCTCCTAATGTGGTAGAAGTCCACATATAGTACTAGGTCATTCTTAAACCAAGTTATTTCTCACCGCGATATCAAAATCTCATCCAAAAATATCCAACAAGGACAAGAGCAACTTATTGGTAAACGCATAATAACGGAACACAACTAGAATTGAGTGATAGAAACGGCATTAGATTGATTGAAAGTAACAGAGAACTCAAATTTACAATATGGATGAAGAATATGATGTCATTGTCTTAGGGACTGGATTAACAGAATGTATTTTATCAGGGTTATTATCGGTTGAAGGTAAAAAAGTTTTGCATATTGATAAACAAGATTTCTATGGAGGTGAATCAGCATCTTTGAATTTATCACAAGTTTATTCTAAATTCAGACCTTCAGGACAAAAACCTGAATTGAAAGGTAGAGATAGAGACTGGTGTGTTGATTTGATTCCAAAATTCTTAATGTCAAATGGTGAATTGACCAACATTTTGGTTCATACTGATGTTACCAGATATATTGAATTCAAACAAATCGGAGGTAGTTATGTTTATAGAAATGGTAGAATCGCTAAAGTTCCATCAAATGAAATGGAAGCCGTTAGATCTTCTTTAATGGGAATTTTTGAAAAAAGAAGAATGAAAGGGTTCTTAGAATTTATTGCAAATTATGATGAAGATGATAAATCAACTCATCATGGTTTAGACTTGGATAACAATACCATGAATGAAGTTTATAATTACTACAGATTAGAAAATGGTACAAAAGATTTTATTGGTCATGCAATGGCTTTATGGCCTAATGATGATTATTTGAATGAACCAGCAAGACCAACTTATGAAAGAATTGTTTTGTACGTTCAATCTGTTGCCAAATACGGTAAATCCCCATACATTTATCCGTTATATGGATTAGGTGAATTGCCTCAAGGTTTTGCCAGATTATCAGCAATTTATGGTGGTACTTATATGTTGGATACACCAATTGATGAAGTTTTATATGAAGGTGAAGGCGAAAACAAAAAGTTTGCTGGAGTCATCACCAAAGAAGGTAAAGCAAAAGCACCAATCGTTATAGCTGATCCAACTTATTTCCCAGAAAAAGTTAAAAAAACTGGACAAAGAGTCATTAGAGCTATGTGTATTTTGGATCATCCAGTTCCAAATACAAGTGATTTAGATTCATTACAATTAATTATTCCTCAAAATCAAGTTGGTAGAAAACACGATATTTATATTGCAGTTTTATCAGATGTTCATTGTGTTGTACCAAAAGGGTACTATTTAGCAATTATTTCAACCATAATAGAAACTGAAACCCCACATGTTGAATTAGAACCAGCATTCAAATTGTTAGGTTCAAGAGTTGATACTCTTATGGGAATTGCCGAATTATATGAACCAATTTCTGATGGAAGTTCAGATGGAATTTACCTTTCAAAGAGTTATGATGCTTCATCACATTTTGAATCCATGACTGATGACGTCAAAGACTTGTACTTCAGAGTTATGGGTAAACCATTGGTTTTGAAGAAAAGACCAAATGCTGAAGAAGAAGAAGCATTAAATGGTCTTTAAGTTGACTAAAAGTCTATTTGGTCCATCTCTCATACTTTTAAATAGTCTTGTTTAATTGATATTATTCTGGAGTTTTCTTTGTTGGTATCTTTTAGATCTAATTTCTTATTCTAATTTTTGCTAAGCCAGTCTTATCTTATCTAATCTAATCATAGTTTAATTTAATCTTGTAATCTAATGTAAGCTATGGCTTCACAATGTGGTTAACAAAGGTAATAAAAGGTGGAAACATGAGCCGCACTTCTTATCAGTTGAAAAATTATAAATTTGACATAAATTCCGCTACCACATTTTTAATCAATATTCGTAACTAATTAGGGGGAACTGTCTTGATCTTACGGAGTTATTACTGGGAAATTAATTTAATCAGTATTTAAGATTATTTATAAACTTTGCTTTTTCCTTATTACTGCATCTGTTGAACTTTTAAACTGGTGAAGATATGACATTTATTGATTTAAAACCATCTTTCAAGACCGTGTCAGGAAAACCATTGTTGATCGGTACAGGTTCCGGGACCAAATGGAAGGATATGAAGAGAGCCGACAATTCTAAGGCATCTCTTGTTGAAGATCAGATCAAATTAACAATTGATAAAGGCTTTTATCATATCGACACTGCTGAATACTATACTACCGAAGTAGAAGTTGGAAATGCTATTAAACATTCAAAACTCAATAGAGAAGATTTCTGGGTGACTACTAAATATGGTCCAATGTCATCCACTAGTGGTCCAATTGAAGCCCTTAAAAACGGTTTAAAAGACTTACAAATGGACTATGTCGATGCTTATTTGATCCACGTCAACAAATTTGATAATGCTAAAAATGGCTTGACTTTAGAAACTTGTTGGAAGCAAATGTTGGAAGTCAAGAAACAAGGTCTTGCCAGATACATTGGTGCCTCTAACTTCTCAGTTGAGGCTTTACAGACCGTCATCAAACTTTCAAAAGAATTCGGTGGTGAAGAATATTTACCAAAATTCAATCAAGTTGAATTCCATCCATATTTACAAAACCAATGGCCTGGTCTTTATGATTTCTGTCAAGAAAATAATATCTTGCTTGAAGCTTATGGTCCTTTGACCCCATTGTCAAGAGTCGAATCTGAACACCCATTGACTGAAATTTTAGCTAAATTGTCCAAAAAATACGG
Organism: Yamadazyma sp. yHKB15; assembly: GCA_030555745.1. Lineage (NCBI taxonomy): Eukaryota > Fungi > Ascomycota > Pichiomycetes > Serinales > Debaryomycetaceae > Yamadazyma > Yamadazyma sp. yHKB15. Next base: position 100,995 of record JANIWS010000007.1, read on the forward strand.
TAGAACTGATTCTCAATTATTATTAAGATGGACTTTACAGAAAAACGTTTTACCAATTACTACCTCAAGTAATGAAACTAGAATCAAACAATCTTTGGAGGTGTATGATTTTGAATTAAGTCCGGAAGATTTTGATCTCATCGATAAAGTCAACTTTGAGTTTAGAGCCTTTACTTTTGTTCTTTAACCCTTTTTAGAATTATTTATTCATTAAAAATATACATTAGTTATTTCTATAAACTATTGAAATAAAAATGATGCTGCCATTTCTACATTTCCTTGACACACAGTTAAAGCTTTAATGACTTCATCTCTTGGAAATCCTAATCCCATTAAACGTTGAATATCTTCATCTTTGAATTTATTTGGATTTCCTACATTTTGTCTTTTTGCTGCAGCTTCTGCAGCTGCACTTGATGCTGGTTTCTTCATAGTTGAACTTGATGAACTGGACGAAGCAGGTATGCTTGCATCGCTGAATATATTACCTCCAAAACCAAGATTATTATTATTGGAACCAAGACTACTACCTAATAAATCGTTATTTTCAATTTCATTATCTTGCAAGAATGGAGTTTCGATATTACCACCGACAACTAATTTATTATTTGCCAAGTCAATTAAACATTTATGTCTTTTTAACATGTCCAAACCAAATAACAAGTCAACAGAAGTATCGATGACATAGAAAGAACATGGAATTTCAATCTTTGAGTCTCCAATACTAATCGGAACACTATGAATTTTACCTAAAATTTTCGAGGATCCAACACCTCTGGCTTCACCGACGAATCTCTTATCGATTAATCTATCAATACCAACCTTTTCAGCCAATCTTGGGGAGATAATTGTTTGTTGAGCACCCGAATCAACAAAGGCTTGAACTTGGTGATTATTGACTTTGATCTTAATATATAACATGCTTACACTGGTAAAACTTTCTGGAGTAATGTCATAAGCTAATTCCATATTTTGTTGGATTTGTTCTTGTCTGATCAATTCCAAAATCTTAGCTTGATTTTCTGGATTATCAGGATCTTGTTCCAATCTTCTGATTTCCTCTTGTTGTTGAGAACTGAAGTTACCAGGCATATTACCATTTTGCATTTGCTGCAAGGAAGTTTTCGAGATAGATTCGAATTGCTGGGGATCGTTGATGGTATCTGCCAAAGCAGGGTTGGTTGCTCTTAAATTTTCAAGAGCCTGGGGATTATTTAAAAGTTGATGTCTCATTGATTCGATTTGATTATCAACAGCTGAGGAGTTGATCGAAGAGCTTGTAGCATCGCTTGTAGCACTAGGCAAGGTAACAGCCTTTTTCCTTAAAATGACTAAGTCGTCATTGCTTAATCCGGTTTCTTTCAAAGTTTTGGAATCGCCTATGATGGTTTTGGAATTATGAATTAAGATTTGATTTTTTGGTTCAATATCAGTTTCAGCTTCAACATAGGCCTTGAAATCCTCTAATGTCATTGTTTCAGAAATGTCCACCGAGATAATCTGGCCGCTTTCCTCATTAGTCACTGTCAATTGCATTTTAATTAGCCTTTTGGTGGTTTTTGGGTGTGTTTTGGAGTGTATTTATAATATAATATGATGGCAAAATGAGATTGAGATTGTGGTTTGTGTATACTCAAAGTGGCAAATTTAGAGATAAGGAAGATACTAGAAGAAAGGGATAAGATACTCTTATACATGTTCTATTATACATACACAACAGTGTAAACCAGGAAAATAACTATTACACCTATTATAAAACCTTTTATATAGTATTTTATCATTTTGAGACTATGAGACTATGAGACAATAGTGAGACTATAATGAAATTATAGTGATATGCCATAGTGAAGGTTTAGAAAAGGGTAGGGTAGTCTAAGACTGGAAAATTAAATACTTGGTACGATCATGGAGATTTGACCACCGTTCAATAACATTTTCTTTATGGTACCTTCTTTAGCACCATCATTATCACTCTCAACAACATTCTCTAAAACAATATTAACGAAATCATCAAAACCAACTAATTTCCCTTTGAATTCCTTATCGTTGGTTAATAAGACCTTCACCTCGCTGCCGATGGCCCTGTCAATCACTTCCAACGGTAACACTGTTGGGACGGATGCTGTTTCTTCTGTTGATTCAACCTTTGGTTCTGACATGTTGAAGAATTTTTTTCAGTGCGGTGAGAAATGAAAAATTTCTATTACTATACAATTTACAAAGTCATTATCATAACCAGTTTATCGCCTTATACCCTTTCAACTATATGCCTAATTCTTTATTCTTACTACTTATTCTCTTCTTAATTTCCTTTTCGTTTTAATACCTTTTTGTTTTGTTACAGTTTTGTTTCGGTTATGCTTTTAATTGCTTCTGATGTCTTTGGGATGAACCTCCTAATAACATCTTATTATTTTGAGACCCAGACCTTGATCTATTTCTTGTTTGGGCTAATATCTTTGCTGAATTACCATTAAAGTTTGAACTCTTACTTCTCCATCCATCGAAATCAATTAATGCTTGCATACATCCCCATTCAGTGATTTTATTTTGCAACCAAACTAAATTCACCGGTTTAGTCAAATAATCATTACATCCTGCTCTCAAGGCATTACTTCTATCTACAGATGCATTCGATGAGGCTGTCAATGCAACAATAATAACCGGCGATCTAAATATATTCAAATCCAATCTCTCGTCATCAGATAATTCATTCAACGATTTTGGTCCTTTCAATTCATTCTCTGCAAATACACCAATTCTATTAATTCTTTCTAAATATCTGATTTCTTTAGTGGCTTCAATTCCTGATTTAACTGGTAATTGAATATCCATCAAAACTAAATGAAAGCCTCCTTTTCTCCATTTGGCAATTGCTTCTTCACCATTTTTTGCAATCTCATAATGTATCTTGTGCTTTCTTAAAAATGCCCCTAAAATAGCTTGATTAATTGCATTATCTTCAACTACTAATACTGAAATAGATGGTAAAACAGTCTCTGTAGCTGATTTGTTTTTGGATTCATTTTTCTTGGATCCTGATGATTGCCTAGTTACTTGAACTTCTTTTAATTCATTCTTTTCTTTCTTCATATCCCCAACTACTTCGCCCGAATCCTTTTTGACATCATTGTTACTTATATTATTACTGTCATTACCAATATTTTGGTTATTGTTATTCCCTTTGTTAGTGTCATTGCTATTATTGTTATGGTCATCACCATTATTTTTTTCGTTAGTTTCTCCAGTCTCGTTTGTTAAATGAGGTATTGGAGAAATTGAATACTCTCTGTTATTTAATCCGGGATTCGTTGGAGTATCTGGAAGGTCAATGGAATTTAATTTAGTACCATTAATATCTAATTTTGGTAAATTATGATGCTTGTTTTCCATTAAAGATGGGAATGGTTGTGGTGATTCTGATCCTTCACTTGTAGTTGGTAAATTCGGTAAATTCTTACCTGGTGGTGAATGCATTAATCTTTCACGGTTCTTGTTTACAAAATTTTCGTCTAAACTTAATCTCTTCTTATCTGAGCCTTGAGTATTAGCAGATAAAGAGAAGTTTTTAGGCAACAATAAAACCGCTTGATTATTTGGACCTCCTGTTGCGTTTCCTGAATTACCACTTATACTTTGGTACTTTGAAGTATTTGGATTAGACGAAATTGGAGATTGCGGTGGATTGGAATGTGACCTTCTATGAAGATTTATACCACTTGGAACTGGTGATGGTTTATTAAGTGCACCAATATTATTTGAATTTGCAGGAGAAACCGACCTATCTTTATATAATGGATTTGAATTATTAAGGTACTGTGGTTTTGGTTGATGGAAGTAAGCTGAATTTGAATTTACAGAATTTGGAGTTATAGATCTATTATAGGAATGATAATTCTGACTCACTTGACCTGCAGGGGATGCTGAATTTTGATATAAGTTATTCAAATTAGTGTTACTGTTGGAGTAATAAGACTGTTGCATTGGTTGATGGTTTTCGATGGGGATTTCTTCAATTATTGGAGTTTCAATAATAAATGCTTCATTCATATTCATGCCTCCTGGAAAATAAAGATCAAGTAAATTCCAGACATTTTGGTCAGGTTCTAAATTAATATAGCTATATGCTGAAGAATTTGTAGAACTTTGATTTCCGTAATTTGATTGATAAAACAGATTTTGAATTGCCGATTGGGGTTGAGGTTGTAAAGGTTGCAGGGAGGACAAGTCTTTGAAATTAGCAGAAACAGGAGATGTTGTTGGTTTTGAAGCTTCAGGAGATACCAGTTGAGTCCAAATGTTAACTTTTTTGTTAGCTTGAGGATTACTGTTTACAGACGGAACTGCTTGTTTTTTGGAATGCAAGTCCATTTTGATTGTTATGTCAGCTGGATCAAAGAACTTTGCCAAAGCGTTAGGGAATTTGTTCATGATTGCTGACTTTAAGTCATCAATGATATCATTTTGGTTGACGACCAAAGTGGTTGGAGTACCATTTGGACGTTTAACCCAGACTCTTCTTGAGGTAAACAATCCAGGAGAAAAAGGGCCTGAATTGTTGAAATTAGGGATGGTATTTGCAATGGACGACATACTCCTGGTAGCAGGAGAATGGGACTTGTTCATATTTAACTTGAGACTGGGTTTTGTTTTATGATTTAAATTACTGTTAAGATTGCTTGCAGACATACTGGGTAAAGTAGTTGAAGGTTCAGCAGTTCTGGAAGACTGAGAATTTGGGGACTTGGACAAGTCAGGTTTCGAAGTGCTTGAGCCAAACATATTCAAAAGATTTCCATTTAATTATACCTTCTCCTTTGTTCCTTAAATTATTTTACTTTTAAGTTTGAATTATGAGGTTCCAGGCTTAATGGTCTGAAGGCCTTATTGGATGGCTTTTCTCTTGTTTAATTAAACTTTCTTGGAGTATATAACCTAATCGACAGCCAATATATAGTAGGGTGTTCAATTACAGGTGATTTTGTACTGTGCTTATATCTTATCAAAATGATTGTTTACCCCTTATTGATTTCCCAATGTGATGAAAGATTTTTTTGAGATTCTCAATCTCTGCAACTACGTTACATATTGATCTTAGACAAGTCTCAGAGGACGATATTATACAAGACGACTCGGTTGGACAGAAGAATTCGTTTTAGGGAGGGAGGGGGCGTTGATAACATTCTCTAGGGGTTTTTTTTGTGTTTTCTTAGGAGGATTCAATGTAGAATGTGAATTCTGGAATTTTTGAACCGTTTTTTTAGGCGTTTTATAACATATAGAGCATTTACTATGAAAACATTTATAATAACTATAAACTGAAAGGTATTGCACCAGAAAAAAAGTACAGAACTGAAAGTTCTGTACTTTTTTATTTCTTTACTTTGTTGTTTCTTTACCAACATCAACTGGTTCTTCATCTTCGTCATCATCCCAGGTAAAGTCTTCCTCGTCATTTTCCTTTTTAGCTTCTTTGGTTTCTAGCAATTTCTTTCTTTGTTCATCTTCCAACTTCAAGTTATCTTCCAACTTGAAATATCTGTACCAAAAGACATCATAAGCGATTTTGACTGGAACCAATTCGTTCATTAACTTTCTCAAGGTGGTATCGTATTTCTCTAAAAGATTGGATATTATTTCAGTTTTCGAATCGACATTAAATGACTTGAGATCTGTATCTAACTCTTCGTCCAAATATAATTCTGGGGTAGTATGCAATTTGAATAAATCACTATCAAATCTTGAAGTTCCATAATTTGGATTTGTACCTAATTTTGAAGTAAATAATGTTTCTTTATCATTTGAATTGGCTTCGGAACTTTCTTGATTGTTAATTGATACAATTCCTGATAAGAATGAGGTGAATTGACTCACATACTTACCGGCTTGTTTTTCAACAGTTTCTAATTTAGTATCTAAATCATCAAGATACGTGTTAGCTTTACTTCCCAAGTTCTTAATATCAACATCTGGAATATGGACTTGTCCACTTAAGTTCTTGATCTGTTCTTCAAATTGTCCTAAATGTTGTGTAAGCTTAGTTTTATCCTCGATATTTTCTTTGGCTGCATTCAATTGCTTCAAAAGCTCTTGCTTACGCTCTTCCAAGTTATATTTCTCTTGTAATCCTTCAGCATTCTTCGATACTGTAGCCCATAAACTTCCAAATTTTTTCTCAACTGAATTGTATGCCTTATCAATTTCATCCTCCAATTCATGGACGGCTTTCTCTGTCTTTCCCTCTTCGTGGGTCTCTGTTTTCTCTACAGTTGGTTCAATATACTCCATTATCCTTAAAAAAAATGAGGGTCGAACTTTTCGTGATACTCTTTCATACTAATATATCACGTTATTCTGACCAAATCTTCTTTTGACAACTTATTCTATGACTCCAATGCACCCTTTATTATTCTAAACCAAATACTTGATGTTTAAGGAAATCATTGATAGTTTATGTCCTTTCTTGAAGTCACATGATCCAGCATGAATTATTTTATGAATCATTATTATCTCGCAGTTCTCAATGATTCCAACCCTAATAAAAAATGCAAAATGCATTGTCAAGTTCGATAACTGTGTGTTGAAGACTGCAGTGAACACGAATACCGGTGTCTTCAGAAAACCCATTTCCAATTTCCAGGTCTATTTACCGAATTCACTTAGCCTGCCATCGAATTATGTGGTCTTGGGTCACTCCAAAACCGAGTTTTTAAATGCTATTGCAATGAAATACTTGCCTGATCCACCTTTATCAAGACAATATCCTCTTATAAAGGAATTGGGAACCTATGACATAATCGAGTACTTGAACTTCAAAGAGAGTTCAGGTTTGGATAAGGTCCATTTGTCTGCTAGGTACGAGTCGCTCTCTTATAAAGGTGAGTTGGAGATGTCTGACGATGTTAATTCGGTTAGAAACTATATAACTGGTAACAATAACTATAATTCAAATCATCAACCTATCCAGGAATCCGAATTGGATATCATCATGGAATTATTCAATTTGAAACATTTGAAAAACAAGTGGATTAATTCCTTGAGTAACGGTCAATTGAGAAGAGCCAGAATAGCTAAATCCATTCTTAATTATCCAAAATTATTGATTATAGATGATCCATTTTTGGGGCTTGATCCAAAACAAACAAAGCTAGTAGCCGAATCTTTGAAGAAAATGGGAGATTATTTCCAGATGTCTATAGTCTTGGGATTAAGATTTCAAGATACTATTCCCGAATGGATCACCCATATTTGTGAGGTTAATGAAGATGGTCTTGTGTTCAATGGACCAAGAGCTGAAGTGGAAGGTTTTATTCAAAGAGATAGCAATAAAGAATTACCCATCGACAGGAATTATGAATTGAAACCAATAAACGATCCCGATTTTCAAGGTGAAAATTTTCACATTGAATTCAATAATGCTTCAGTCATATACAAAAATCTAGAGGTCTTAAAAGATTTCTCATGGAAGGTTCCTAAAGGGTCTACATGGAGAATATTGGGTGAAAACGGTACAGGTAAAACAACGATTTTATCATTAATAACAGCCGACCACCCTCAGTCATGGAGATCGGTTTTAAAGATCAATAATGTATTAAGAAAGACAGGATGTGGTGTAAGTTTCTTCGATGTGAATAATGAAATTGGAATATCATCACCTGAGTTACATTCTTTGGTTCCAGGTAAGAAGACCATGAAACAAATCCTTGATAATGGATTAGCAAGAGATATTGGGAATTCCAACTTCAATTTCCAATCTAAAACAGAACCTAACGCCAAAATTCAAGAAATATTGAAAATACCTGAAATCAAAGCTATTTTAGACAGTCAAGGTGATACTAGTTTTTCACAATTGTCGATAACCAACCAGAAACTCACGTTGTTTTTGAGAGCAATAATCAAAGACCCACAATTGATTATTCTCGATGAAGCGTTCTCTTGTATGGACAATCTTGGATTGATGAAGCTCTGTCATGATATTTTGGCCAAATATTTCAAAGATGCTACGATTTTGGCAATAGGACATATCGAATGGGAACTTCCTGACTATGAATACATTATACAATTAACAGGAGATTCCAATAGATCATATAATCTATATAAAACCGAATAGATAGAAATATACAAAGCAAGAATGACAAGCACAAAATTATACAAAGCACAGAAAAAATGACAAGAACAAATAAAGACAGAACTTATTCATAGTTATTGTAAGTAATTATACTTGTTTAAGGTTTGGGACTCGTAAAAACATAATTCCCCATATGAATATTTTTTAGCCCCTATAAGAACGAGTGCATTCTACATTCTCTGCAAGGGTCAAAATTAAAGAAAAACTTGTATAAAACCCCAACCAATCCCAAATCAAAATTTACTACGTATAGGCTATTCTAACTAACCTCTATGTGTATGTTTGTGGTACTGGAAGTACCACGAACATACCACGGATATACGACAGACTCGCTTCAACGGTGAAAAATTGGTGATAATTCTAAACAAAAGTTCGCGTTAGTCGATCGAAAAATTTTCTGACTATTTATAAGGGATTGATACAAGTTCATACTCTCCTAGCAAAAGAAGGATAGTATTAAAGAGTCATATTCATAGATATACCAACCACAGGGTCCATATAAGAATAGTAATCGAGCTTCTTAGACTAATATTTTGTGAAGAGAACAAAATATATATAGGGGCAGTTGATTATTTTATTACCCAGTGTAGTCGCTCATTTAACGTTGTGTATTCATACAGTTTGAAACTATTAGCTTAGATTTCCATTTTTTTTTTGTCATCATTACAGTGCTGCTTTGTTAACCTTTACTTGTATTTTATATTTTCCTTGAAAAAAGTTTATATCACTCCAATATGAGTAGAATTCCTGATGTTCCTGAAGATGATAGACCCCAAGATGTTTTAGCCGAATTGGAATTTGGGAAATTGACTTCAAAGGACTATTTGTATGTTGCCAAACACCCAGAGGGCCATCCTTTCCCAAAAACAATCGATGATGAACCCCCTTTATTTATTTATATCGCAACTTACTTATCTTACCTTATTTTACTTATCATCGGTCATATTAGAGATTATTTTGGTAAAATCTTTAAACCCCAAAACTACTCCCATTTAGTTGAAAAAGATGGTTATGCTCCGTGGTACGATGGGTTTGAAAGTTTTTACGAAAGAAGATTGAAAAGTAGAATCGATGATTGCTTTGCGAGACCAATTCATGGGGCACCCGGAAGATATATTCGTTGTCTCGATAGAGAATACAAAAACAACAAATATAAATACTTGGGTACCATTTCAGAGTGTCTTAATTTATCTTCTTATAATTATTTAGGTTTTGGTCAATCAAAAGGTGTCTGCACCAACTATGCTTTGAAATCAATCGATGATTATGGTACTTCAGGTTGTTCTTCAAGAGCCGTTTGTGGTACAAGTGATTTACACTTAGAATGTGAAGCCTTGATTGCAGATTTTGTTGGTCAAGATGATGCTATTTTGGTCAGTCAAGGTTATGGTACAAATGGATTTTTATTTGCAACAATTGCTGACTCCAAAACTTTGGTTATTAGTGACGAATTGAACCACGCATCTATCAGATTTGGTGTCAGAATCTCTGGTGCTCAAGTTAAGATTTGTAAGCATAATGATATGAAAGATTTGGAAAGAGTTATTAGAGATGCAATTGCTCAAGGTCAACCAAAAACTCATCGTCCTTGGAGCAAGATTATCATAGCTGTTGAAGGTTTATATTCCATGGAAGGTAATATGTGTGACTTACCTCAAGTTATCAGATTAAAGAATAAATACAAATGTTATTTGTTTGTTGATGAAGCTCATTCCATTGGTGCTTTAGGTCCAAATGGTAGAGGGGTTTGTGATTATTTCGGTGTAAATCCAAAAGAAGTTGATGTTTTAATGGGAACTTTAACTAAATCATTTGGTGCTACTGGTGGTTATATTTCAGGTAAAAAAGAAATCATTGATAAGATCAGATTGGATTATGCTACCAATGTTTATGGTGAATCAGTGCCTCCTGCCGTCTTAGCTCAAATTATTTCTTCTATGAAAGTCATCAAGGGTGAAATAAATCCAGGTGAAGGAGCTGAAAGATTACAAAGAATTGCTTTTAATTCACGTTATTTGAGATTGGGATTAAAGAAACTCGGTTTTATCGTTTATGGTGCCGATGATTCTCCAGTTATTCCATTATTATTATTCTTACCAGCAAAGATGCCAGCAGTTTCAAGAATGCTTTATGATATGAAAATTGCAGTTGTTATTACTGCATACCCAGCTACACCATTAGTCAGTGGTAGAGTCAGGTTATGCGTGAGCTCTGCATTAACAAAGGAAGATTTAGATTATGTGTTAACCAAATTCAACGAAATTGGTGATTTGGTATTCTTGAAATTCAGTAGTGGATTAGCTGGAGGATCCAAAATCAAAGGAAAGGCACCAAGATGGTCAATTGAAGATGTTTTAGCAACTAATGTTGAAGATGCCAAGCAACCTAACATGGGCCAATTTTACTAAGAACTCCAAACTACCTCAGCACATTACCAATCAACAAGACATGCTACGTCTTGTGATTTGACATGATAAACGGATATGCAAGATCGAAACTAATAAAAAAAAAACAAAACAAACAGAAAACAGAAAACAGAAAACAAAAAGAAAAAAAAAAAAAAACAGTCTTAAAAAACATGGTTTTCCTTCTGGGAAAAGATATTGTTAACGCTTTTATGTTCCATACCCTTAATTAATAATCCATTGATGTATATATACATAATTTATTCTAAATTAGTTTAATTTTAATATTTCATATAATTTTCTTCTATTCGCATTTTTCAATCAGTAGTATTAGATTAAACCATTGGAAGACAATATGGATTATGGGTTGCCGTATCTGATAGTGCCACCCTTGAAGTTTAACACAGTTCAGGAGGGTTTCTACAGAGGAGCTTATCCTAGAGAGGTGAATTTTCCTTTTCTTGAGAGTTTACAGTTGAAAACTATCGTCTCTTTGACACCAAATCCAATAACTGAAGAAACTGATCCATCGTTATTTGAGTTCGCTAGAAAGCATAATATACAATTAATTCATTTGGAATGTGAAAAACTGGGTAAAGGTAAAAAGAGAGGTGTACCTTTAGGCTATACCACCGTGCTTCAAGCTTTGAATTATATAATACATTCTCAATATTCTCCAATTTATATCCATTGTTTGAATGGTGGCCAGGTAACAAGTCTTGTCGTTGCTTGTTTAAGAAAACTACAATTCTGGTCATCCTTGACAATATTCAACGAATTCATAAACTTCACTTCCAATATAACATTAAATGACAGAAATTTTGTTGATGAATTTAAAGGTGACATTGAGGTCGACTCCAACACTAAAGTAAACTGGCTATGGAATGGTATGAGTTCCGGTGTGGTGAATAACCATCCTATGTTGAAAGTACATCAACTGCCAATACGCCAGGAAATATGAAACTAGAATTCACCAAATTACGAGGAAAACGAAATATATTCTAATATATATATTAATTGACATTTAGTTCTTCAAGCATGATATACGTTGGTAAAATAAGCAATATGCATTTTTGTTTAAAACATCATTGGCGCTACGGTCATAGCTAACCCTTGAATCATCAAAATAACACCAACCTCTTTTTTTCTTATTGTCACTCTCTTTATGAACGTATGAAGTATAATGCCCGGTGGTTAAGTTACCATAATGGTTTGCAACTCCATAAAGTTTATATCTGAAAGGTGGTATTTGATTTCTTGTAGGTAACCCAGCTAATATCTTTGATTCTTCTTCCTTAGACATAACTTCTGAAGTTCGAATATTCAGGTTAACCGATGTCCCAATATCAGGCCAATAGGATGTGAGGTCAAGTGTCTGATTAACAGGGTATTTAACAAATGTGTCTAGTTTGCTGAAATATCCAGCTGGTGAAATCAGGAAACGTTTGAAATGAATTATAAGTACCTGTGGTAATCTTGTTATTGTTATCTTTTTTGTCAGTCTAGTGAATTTCTTGCAATTAGGACAATGCCATTTGTTTTGCTCATCTAGCAATTCTAATTGTACAAACTCTTGTAAACAATCATCAAGAGTGATGTCTTTTTTCTGATTGAGTTTTTGAGGAATTGGTAATGATAAGATCAGGAATGCATTGTAAGTAGTAGATGTCAAGCCACATTCTAAACACTTCAATTGTGAGAGGAATTGGCCTTGGAAATAATCAACGATAATTGAAAAATTAAGTTTAAGATACCTTTCCCATTCAATGGTAGAAGCCAATCTTACTGGAAGAAATTCTCTTGTTTTCTCTTGCTCTGGTGTTAATTCCATTATAGCTTGCTTCTCTTTAGGATTGTCAATAAACATTTGATTCAAGTCTTCGTGAAGTGAGTCTAACAAGAAATTCAAAAATTCAATACAATCCTGCTGGTCACTATTGTCAAATTGTCTACCAGGAGATAATGAACCAACTACCCTCTTGAATTTTACAGGAGAGAATGATTTCCCTGAGCTACCTAGCATGTTCATCAACAATGTCACAAAATTAGTAGTCAATATTCCTTTGGTTCCCAATTTATTGTTCACATTTATATGTTGCCTATAACTTTGCAGCAATGCTGGTGAATCAGACTTTAATGGGAAAGTTGGGAAGAAAAATTTTGTGAGTTGCGGTGTAGCCCCAATACACTGTAATATACAATTCATATAACATGAATTACCAAGGTTTTCTAGACCCGTCGTATACTGTTCCAAAAATTTCACCGGATTCACCTTGGATTTATCAGATTTGGTTGATTGAATAGAACTGGAAGTAGTTGAGCTGGTACTTCTTTGAACAGGTTGAGACGCCAGCAGAGATGGCCTTGACTGTTGATCCACAATACCATTCAAGTCAGAGGAATTATGTCTTGTATCTGATTCAGATGAGAAACTGGATCTTGTGCTTGTGCTTGTTAATTTTGGTGGTTTTAGAGGTTGACTTGAAGAGTAATAACTTTCACTGTTTGGTGGTCTCGAAATAAATGGATTTGAAACAGGCGTCTCCTTTGTTGTCTTTGCAGTTCCTAAGTAATCACCAAAATTCTTTAAGTATGGGGAACTATTGGATACAGACTTTACGGAATCAGTGGACTTAAAATGGGTACTATTTGAAGACAAATAGCTGTTGATACTCGAGTTAGAAGGAGAACGACCACCATCTTTTGATATTGATACAGATGGACGAGAAATTACTGGCACTGTTGAAGTTTTAATTACCGAATTTTCGCCAAATGTCTTAAACCAAAATTCGACACCACCAGATAAAATACAAGGTGTTCTCTTCAATTTTGAACTGATGTATTTATTCCTGTAGGAGATAATATCAATTAGTTTGGTGAAAGGATTTTTTGCGATATTACCGTGTTTGTCTTCAGTTATAAGCAGATCGGTTAGGATTTCAAATCTATCATAAGATTCTAGTTTAATACCATACCTCAAATCATATAGTACAATTAAGTCATACTTGTGTCTATTCAGAAATCTTTGATATTGGTCATCCGGTAACAATAATCTGAGTCTTTCCTCTAGATCTTGGTCGGTAATTTTGGTTTCGGTCTCTTGTGAGAGGAGACTATTAATAACCTGAGGTTCTATATTAACGATATCCTTATAGTTCAAATGATTATAATTAAATTCGTTTTTTGTTCTAAAGTCAATGATTAAGATTGAATACTCTTCTTTATGCTTTGATAAATAATCATGGAGTTGACGAGCCGTAATGATTTCGGTGAATTTATGGGTTTCAATTGATTTTGGTGATGTTGTATCAGGTTTGTTGGTGCTTAGTTTATTGAATCTTGACAACAATGGGTCTATTTCCTTGGGTGTATCTCTATTAGAATACGGATGGGACTCTATGAATGCTTCAGCAGTGGTAATCTTGGATTTATTCTTAGATATTGTCAGATCAATAATTTGAATTAAATCCTCGATTTCTTTGTTTTCATGGTTCTTACAGTCCTGCAACAACACAAGGGTGGTATAGTAACATATGCATAATAATTCGAAGTCACAATAACCTATATGGTCGTATCTATTGATTTGGTACTTAATGACTGATAATAATTCTATCTGATAACTAATATGTTTGGAAGGTTTTGTGCTACTACTCAATAGCTTTTGCCCTAGTTTTGTACCAATTTTTTCTAGATCTGCCTTTAATAGAAAGCTTATATCTTCCTTTATCATTTTTTGTGTTGCTGGCCTTCCTCCACAGGCCTATCTAATGGAATTCTAGATGTGTTTAATGTATGGGTCTTAATTAGATCGATAACTTTAAGAGTGCGAATAATGATCGTTTTTGTATTCAAATATAAACTAAAGTAATGGAACCGATTGTATGGGATTGAACGATAAGGAAGGGTTATAGCTTGATCTTAGTCTTAGAAACTGTTCTTGAATTCACGTAAACCTGTTTCGAATCCATGTTCCCATTCCCAGAGATGTTTACCCTTTCCTTTAGAGCTAATATGTTCTTTTAATCTAGCAGCTTTCCAGGCCTCTTTACGTCCAATAACAGACCCATTGAAGTTTGCAAACTCTTTGGAATCGTTCCATGCTGTTAAAAATCCTTCTTTGAATCTATCATGTTCATATTTTTCTTTAGGGTTCGCATCATTCCAATAATTGCTATGATTATTGAATTCCTGATCTGCCTTTTCATCTCGCTTTTTATCATCAGGAATCGATTTACCTTTGAAGGCAATTGGACTGCCAATTGCTCCTTTATCTGTCATGGTCTTGAAATCCCATTCTCCTCCGTTTCCTGCTTGGAATTTGAATGTCCAAAAGAATGATCCGAAGCTTGCTCTGTCTCTCATAATTTCAGTCTGTCTTCTTCCAAAGTCAATGACATATTGATCTCTATTAGAATTGGCATTATCTCTATCCCAAGATTGTCCATCCATAACACAAGAATACTCACCAACCATGAAGTCCACACCTTTACCATTATCTGTGAGATTGGTTAACAAATCATTATTCAAATCATTGATGATCTGTGGTGGTGCTTTCTTCTTATCATCGTCAGATGCACAACGATAACAATGATGGTCAATAACAATACCAATATTGCCATCGCCTTGTTTCTCTTGAATAAATTTAACCCATTGGTCTGGCCACCAACCGTCAGAAATGATAACTGGGACTTCCTTATCGGCTTCTCTTATCAGATTAGCAGCGGCACCATAGTAGTATCTTTGTCTTTTAGGATCATTATCAAAGACTGATTCATTGACTACTTGAATACCACAGATATTTTCGTACTTTTTTAAATCTTGGGCAATAAATTTTAACATATCACATACTTGTAATTGCAAGCTTTGAGAAGTCCAAAAATCAGCACTTCCACCTTCTTTTTCACCGCTATGGGCATCTCCATTAGCACCTCCAGGTAATCCATGAATATCTACTAAAACAGAAATACCATGATCGTTTGCCTTTTCAACAAATTTCGTTTTGAAGATGTTCCATGTATTAGCGTAAACATCTTTTGCAACTTTTTCGAATTTGGTTCCTTTGGCGAATTTTCCACCATCTACTTCCCAGTACCCCAAAGGAACTCTAACAGCAGTAACACCATGGTCTTCAAGCCATTTCCAGTCCCCGTCATGCATGTAACTATTCCAATGGTCTTCAAATTTCTGTTTAGCACCGTCTTTACCTTCTTTCTTTACCATTTTCTTTGCTGCTTCCAATTCCACAGAAGTGTCATCGACGAAAAGCCCATGAAATATCCACTTCTCTAAAACGAAACAAGAACCTAAATTAACCCCATAATTTTGACGGTTTTGATAAATTTGCTTCTTAGTAGGTTTTTGATTTGGAGTTGCAGCAGGTGCAGCTTCAGTGATATTGGACCCCTTGGACTTGATTTTAAGATTATCGAACATATTTCGGCTAAAATAACACCAGAACTTCTTTCAATTGAACTTGTCTACAACTTAAAACTTGAAACTAAGAATTCTTTGACGAAATTTGGTTGCTATTATATACTAATAGAATTTCGCAGTTAAATGATTTAAATTTCGCAGCACGTTAAACGCAGTGGAATGAAGCTATGGAGGAAGATATGGAAGGAGTATCAGCTCCAATACCGTTTAATGAGTGGCCCAGTTGCTTAAAGAGATTAAAAAGCTTATTTTCTAAAATCAATGCACATTTGAGTTTTGTGTTATCGCATTCCAGATCAACCATTCCATCATTTGACCATTTCCAGAAATTGGTTCCTGATATTACCCAACTTGATCTAGCTATATTCAAATACCTCTTACGAGGCGATGTCTTCTATGACTATGTCGATAAGGAGGAACTTCTTACTCCCAAAGGTGTAAACTTTTCCTATGAAAAGGGCTATAAAATGGACCAACCTGATACTATCGATGATGTCTATGCGTCTTTAGCCGTGGATCAAATGCCTGATCAGATCTTGATTTTCACCTTTGAGGATATGAAGCTAGATAATATAGGGGCTACTATTAATAGTAAAAGACGTGGTATACGGCGTCAAATGACTGAACCCAATACTTTCTTTAATCATGCTGACTTGACCACCCAAAAGCTTACGCATAACCAATTATTACCTATCATTAAAACCAGAATGGATAAGTTTAATTCTGCTGTCAATACCTTCCTTCACAGCGTAGGTGTAAACACTGAAGAGCTATTTGTCCTCCAAAAACTAGAGGAAGAGGGCAGAAATGTCATGCCTAAACTAGCCGAACTACTAGACCCTGTAGACCAAATCTCAAAGAGACGTAAACTCACCACTTCTAGAGAAACTTTCTTGGAATCCCGAGAAATGGTCAGTATCCTTAAGAACAGTTCCGTCTATCAGGATCAAATAGTTTTCCAAGATACTTTTACTCATGCAAAAGGACCCGAATTCAAGAATTTTGATTTGGACTTTTACAATGTACATCCAGCTTTAGTAATAGCTATCCAACAGTACAAGGGAATAAATATTTCTAACCAATTGTATTCACACCAAACTGAAGCTTTAGAAGCTTTGCTAGATCAGAATAAAAAACATGTCATCACTAGTACTCCAACTAGTTCTGGAAAGTCTTTAATCTATCAAATTCCAATCTTGAATGAAATTCTATGGGACATAGAAAATGGCAGCAACAGTAGCAAACAATATAGATCTGGATCTAGAGACAGTACTGCTATCTTTATATTTCCTACGAAATCTTTGGCTCAAGATCAAAAAAAACATTTGGAAGATTTGATTCTGCATATCCCAATGAAATGTGGAATTAAAGTTGACACTTACGATGGTGATACCGACTCAAAGAGTAAGCCTACAATTAGGAAAACTGCCGATATTATATTTACCAATCCTGATACTATACACGCATCAATATTACCTAACTTTGATGGATTGAATTACTCATACAACGATAATGGATGGCAAGACTTTTTAAGTAGCCTAAAATTTATAGTCATGGATGAAATACATGTCTATAGGGGCTCCTTTGGAATCAATGTCAGTTACGTAATGGCAAGACTTCTAAGAATACTTAACTCGTTTCCCCAGAAACAAGATTTGAAGTTCATATCCAGTTCTGCTACCGTATTGAACCCTGTTTCACATTTTAAAACTGTATGTTCAATTCCATCTGGTGAGACTGTTGTACATGTTTCTAAAGATGGTAGTGCTAGTTGTGACAAGCAGCTCATATTATGGCAGCCCCCAGCATTAATGAATAGAAGAGGTGAAGTTTTGCACAGTTCATTCAACTTACCTAATACCACAACAAATGAAAAATTTGTACCAAGAGTGAACATTGTTTATGAACTGGCTAGGGTATTGTTGCTGCTCTTGTCGGGATCAAAAGATTTGAAAGTAATAACTTTTTGCCCAATTAGAAAGGTGACCGAAATTTTAATGAAGGAGATTAGAACCTTACTAAGTCAAAATGAATTCTCATCGTCTGGTATTGATGAGCGTGATATAATGGTTTACAGAGGAGGCTATTCGAAAGAAGATAGGCGAAATATAGAATTGAAAATGTTTAGCGGTGAGTTAAGAGCTTTAGTAGCAACTAATGCCTTGGAGTTAGGAGTAGACTTATCCTACCTAGATGTTGTCATTACATGTGGTTTCCCAATCCTGAAAATGAATATGCATCAACAGTTTGGAAGAGCAGGTAGGGGAAAAAACTCCAAAGGGAGTTTGGCAATTTTTGTAGTTGGAAATAATCCTGTAGATCAATATTATTTGACTCACACTGATGAAATTCTAGACAAATCAAGCTATGAAGACTTGTGTGTGGAGGGTCTTATCGGGGCACAAATGCACAAACTCATCATGGAAAATCATCTACAGTGTGCTGCATTTGAGTTGCCGATAGATATCAAAAAAGATGCTTTATGGTTTTGTCACGGTACAAATGAACCCAAAAGAGTACAATTCTTTGAAGATGCAGTCAAAGTCAAGCTAAACATTGACAAGTATGGAAAATATAGAACTGACCCAGAGTTTTTACCTTGGCCCCCAGAAAAGGTTGCAATCAGAGCAGTAGAACTGCCAGGTTATGCTGTAGTTGATATAACAAATGGAAGGAATGCTGTTATCGAAGAAGTCGAAGAGTCAAGAACATCCTTTACATTATACGAAGGTGGTATATTTTTGCATCAAGGTTTACCCTACTTGGTAAAAGAGTTCAACACAGACAAGAAATATGCTAAAGTCCAAAGGGTCACTGTTGATTGGATAACACAACAACGTGATTTCACAGATGTTGATCCACATGAAATTGAGTTCGTGAGATGTTTGAAGAGTCCCCTACAAGAGATTCCAGATATACCAGCATACTTTGGTAAGATACAAACCACCATCGTTGTTTTTGGATTCTTCAAGGTTAATAAAAAAGGGGAAATTCTTGAAGCCGTTGAAGTTAAAAATCCACCAGTAAAATACAACTCTAAAGGTTTCTGGTTAGATATACCAAGAAAGGTACTAGAAGTCTTAGAAACAAAATCATTATCTAAAGCTGGTGGAATTCATGCGGCACAACATTGTATCATGAATATTCTACCTATATTTATTGGTGGGTCGGTTACAACAGATCCTAATGCTAGGTTTACAACATCCAGTTCTGGTCAATCAGAATTGGTGACAGAGTGTAAAGCTCCTGAAAAGGAGTTTGCTCAAAGGCAAACTTCGAGAGTTAGACCAGCTAGATTGATCTTCTTCGATAACAAAGGAGGACCTCAAGGGTCAGGTATTTCAGCCAAGGCATTTGAATACATAGATGAAATTTTGATGGCAGCTTACGAAAGAATTCGCTCCTGTGATTGTGAATGGGGTTGCTTAAAGTGTGTCACCCCCAGTTTCTGCAAAGAGGGTCTGTTAGTTATGTCTAAACCTGCAGCATATATCATTCTTGGAACTTTAGTAGGTCGGAACTTAAATGAGCTCATAGACGAAGTTCCTGATGGGCCAGAACCGAATCTACCTGAAATTAGGATAGAAACAATTCAAGCGGCATCTAGTGTTGTAAAAATGGCCCCAGATATTGAAGTCATAGAGGTTAGAAGAATAGATAAACCTTTGAAACCCATTAAGAAAGAAGAACAATAAATAGTTTTTATTATTGATATGTGTATATATAAATTGTCATTAATATTTCTGTCCCTTTTTAGTCATCATAGACGTTCTTCTGGATAATCTACTGGCAAATCCAGCTATCTTATTAGTACTGCTTCCACCATTATTGGAATCATCTGATAATCCTGAATAATCAGAATCTACTGAGGCATTCCTCATAATGGATTTTTTTCTATTGAGTCCTTCAGATGATAACGTTGCCTTTCTGGACGAATAAATTCTTTCTCCTGGATTCAAGTTTCTATTTTGATCTGTTTGTTTATTAGTTGCATCATGTTTTGGTCTGGGTTTTATTAAAGGGGATTTCGGTAATTGTTTTGATCTAGATAAACGGAAAACTTGGGCAACTGGTTTCAAATATATTGAAGCTAAGGTACCAATATTCAATTCTAGCTCTTCTAGAACATGAGGATTGATGTTTTCGTTTTCTGAAGTGATGGTAGGATTAGGATTAAGAACGATACTTTTGGCTAATGGTTGAAACTCTCCTGAATTTGATTCTGTAGATATCAATCTCCAGTAAAAGAACCCTCTTTCCCTTAAATCAGGGTTATCTACATCTTCAGTAGCCCATTTCAACACTTCTAAGACATTTGATTCATATTCATGTGGGTAGTTTAAATACATTTTGACTGTTGCTGTTAATAGAGCTAGTTGCACCTCCAATGTTTCATCCTTATAAGACTTCAGTATATCATTCAAAATGATCCAGCTTCTGTCCATCTCTGTACAGTATTGACCTAGAAGCCAGATCATAGCAGTTTTTGCATCGGTTTCATCAATCAATTTGTAATGTTTTGAAAGCTCCATTACAGCATCATCAAATTGACCAGGATAACGTCTCACAATATTCTTCAATACTACTACAGACTCCTGTACTATATAACTAACACCATTTGAAATTAAGTCTGTCAATATTTCTACACATAATGATGCAGCGTTTGTTAACTTTACCGCTAAATTACCAAAAGCTCTGATTGCCTTTCTTGACATAGCTACATCCACATCTGTAGCATATTCTTCTAGCTCTCTTGCCACAATCAGGAAGTTGTCCTCGTTTGCCAATAAGTAGATGATTTCCAACTTAGTATCTTTAACATATATAGCATCATCATACTTACAAAATAACATCTCCACATCGAAATGAACCAATTCTTTACGTCCTAAAAGCAACAATATTATATTTCTTAAGACTAAGAATTGAATTTCAGGGGGTTTGTATAACAAGGATGCTAACGAAGATCCTAATCTTTTGGGTAATGTTGGTACTATTAGTTCTGCATTTTCAACGAAATTACTTAGATAAACTATCACTTTGACGGAATTCAAAATTACAGAAGAGTTTTCATGTTGCAAGAATGGTATCACCAAGTCAATTAGTTCTAAAGCGGATTGTGTGTCTTGGGGAACAAAGGATAACAAAGAATTGATGATATAAACTTGACTCCATTCGGAAGTTTTATTCAAGTGTTTCAATAATGTTATCAAGTGTCTTTGGTTGACTGTAAGCTTCAAGTCTAAGGTCTTGTCATATTCTATGATTGAATCTAGTGAAGATAAAGCCACTGAAATAACGGTGTGATCGTTATCATATAATAGTTCGTTTAGTTCGGCTAATAGGTTGTCATTCAATACCCTTGAAGGATTGGTCTGGAACAAGCGACTCAAAGAGTAGCAAGCAGATACCTTGACATAGGAGCTTCTATCATGGAGGTACAGTCTTATGACATGGAATGATAAATCGACAAACTCAGGCAATGGCACTGATGTTAAAGTCTTTATAGTTAGGGAACGAAGTATTGGATCAGAATCTTCTTTAAATCTCTTCAAAAATGGTAAAACAGTTATTCCTACCGTTGGATCATAATGGGTATAGTAGCAAAGATAATCAAGACAACATCTTCTGATTTCAATATCGTCAAATCTTAATAAGTTGATAATATCAGGTAAGAGCTTTGAAATTTCATTGTTATTCAAAATGATATTGGCAGTGACCTTCTTCAAGATCAATTTTATCTTAGCATGGGGCTTGGACTTCTTATATGCTTGCTCCAACTCTGCTTTGATTTCCGATGACTTTGTCTTCACAAATAACTTCCCATCTGACATCTTTTAACTTAGTCTCGTCCAGATCAGAATATCGCGGTATACTTGGATTATATTTAATCATCGTCAGATTTAACTACACGATTGATTCCAGCTCTACCTCAGTATCTGACTATACCTATATTATCACTGTTTTTGTCTCCTTCATTTTGGTAAATACCCAAAAATCTGCTTCATTTAGACTCTTCTACACCAGATTTAAGGCAAAATTCCTTTACTAAGGAATTTCAGAGTTACCTATTCGCTTAATTTGGTACTTTAACAAGACCAAAGTTTTGGATCATCAACATGTCATTCCATAATTTCATTCCTCTTTAACTAATCAACTTAAAAACTGCTGTTAAATTCATATTCTATATCTGCTTCAATTACCGCTTTGGTACGTTCCCGCTAATTTCTTAAGTATGGGTGTACGGGTGCTATTACATCAAACCAAATGCTGCAATATAAGAATGTCAGAATCTGCCATAAAACCCACATTTTTTTTTTTAATTCAAGTGTTCAGAGATTGAAAAACCCTTATAAATATGGCACCTAAGTTAAATAATCCTGAATTAATCAGGGACAAGTCTTTTATCAACGGTAAATGGTTCGAATCTAAATCAACCAAGACATTTAAAGTTTACGATCCAGCAACTGGTGAAGAAATCATTGAATTAGTTGATTTATTACCTGAAGAAATCGATTATGCTATACAAGTTACTGCAGATGCTTTTAAAACTTATAAGAAAACTAATGCTTATGAAAGATCAAAATGGTGTAGAAACATGTTTGACTTAATGATGGAAAATTCTGAAGATTTAGGTAAAATTATCACTTGGGAAAATGGTAAACCATTAGCTGAAGCAATTGGTGAAATTAAATATGCTGCTTCTTATTTCGAATGGTTTAGTGAAGAAGCTAAAAGAGTTTATGGTAATACCATTCAGCCAAGTAATCAAAATAATAAGGTTATCACTTTAAAACAACCTGTTGGTCCTGTCGGTTTATTATGCCCTTTCAATTTCCCAAGTGCAATGGGTACTAGAAAAGCTGCTCCTGCTTTAGCTGTTGGTTGTACTACTATCTTGAAACCTGATGGCCAAACTCCTTTATCTTCTTTAGCTTTAGGTTATTTGGCTGAAAAAGCTGGTTTCCCACCTGGTGTCTTCAATGTTGTTATTTCTTCAGTTGAAAGCACACCTGCATGTGGTTTGAAATTTTGTGAATCTCCATTAATCAAGAAAATCTCTTTTACTGGTTCAACTGCTGTTGGTAAGTTATTAATGAAACAACTGAGTTCAACTTTAAAGAAACTATCTTTCGAATTAGGTGGTAATGCTCCAATTATTGTTTTCGATGATGCAAACTTAGATAAGGCTGTTGAACAGTCACTTTTATCTAAGTTTAGATCTTTAGGTCAAACTTGTGTTTGTGCAAACAGGATATACGTTCAATCAAAAGCATATGATGAATTCGTTGCTAAATTTTCTGCTAAAGTTGAAGCTTTCAAAATCGGTAATGGTTTCGATAAAGTAACCCATAGTTGTTTGATTAATGAAAGAGCAGTTGCAAAAGTTGAAGACCATGTCAAGGATGCTGTATCTAAAGGTGCAAAATATGCTGTCAAAGGTGGTAAATTACCAGACTTGGGACCAAACTACTACTCCCCAACTGTTTTAACAGATGTCACTCAAGACATGAAAGTCAGTAAAGAAGAAACTTTCGGGCCATTGGCTGCAATCATAAAATTTGAAGATAAAGCTGAAGCAGTTTCATTCTGTAATGATACTGAGTTTGGTTTAGCTGCTTACGTTTTCTCAGAAAATGTTAATACTGCCTGGTATATGGGTGAATTCTTAGAAGCAGGTATGGTAGCAGTGAACGTTGGTGTCTTTACTGATGCTGCTTTACCATTCGGAGGTGTTAAAGAATCTGGATTTGGAAGAGAAGGTTCACTCCATGGTATAGACGATTATACGGTGGTCAAATCCATCATTTTAGGTGATGTTTATAGTTAATTTATTAATGAAAAGTCGGAATACAGTTTTTATAAAAACAATTCTATTTATACCCTTCAATTATCCACTACTCTCTACAATTTGTTATATACTCGAGCTCTCTGCCCCTGCCATAAAGATGGGATCTCATTTTTTGCAACCACATGCCAATCCATCATATTCCGCTTTATACATTCGAAGCCCAATCATACATTAATGACTCACTGTAATCTAACAGTACAAGAGCGCAAGCATGGTATGCTGCTTATCATGGGTCATTGTTTAGCATAATTTTATTAAAACTTCTATCAGTATTGGTGTACCTATGTCTGGGTGACGCAATTAACTTCCAGATTAGGACATCGAAAAATAATATAAAGCTGCTACAATGCTTAAAATCTCATATTATTAGGTTTAGAATGAAGATAGCTTATCTTATATGGCTCGCTAGTGTCAATTGTATGGGGATTAATGTGTACGATAACACTGATGATCACAGTATTGATTTAGGTGTGGTGAATGATGAAAAAACATTTCTCGATTCCATCTATGGGCCATTAGTTGAAAGCTCTGAATCATTGAAGTACAAGAATGATATGATAAGTAAAGGTGTCTTAACTAAAGATGTTCCACTTGGGAAAGAGTTGAAAATTCCTGTTAGTATGGATTACGAATCCTTCTTGTCAATTCAAGAGAAGATCAAGAAATCTGCGAAGAGTGAAGCTGCAAAACACTCACATAATTCATATTTAAAATACCAAACGGCTTTGAAATTACCTGATGATGACGAAACGAGCGATATAGGAGGAAGTACTATGTTTGGTGGAATTGTAACATTTGGTAGATTCAACCACTTCAATTGCTTTGACCCAAATTTGTATTCAAAAGAAATTGATATTGCAGTTGTTGGTGCACCATTTGATACTGGGGTCTCGTATAGACCTGGAGCTAGGTTTGGGCCAGAAAGTATAAGGTCTGGTGGAAGAAGACTTGGAGGAGCATCTTTAGTCAGAAGCAATGGAGATCTGAATTCTAACTTGACAAAAATCAATCCTTATGACAAGGAAAATCATAACTTGACCATTATCGATTGTGGTGATGTTCCTATGACACCATTCGATAATAGAATTGCATTAAACCAATTATATCGTGGTGAAAGAGCGATCCACAAGCATCCTTCAAAGAATTCTGGTAAGGCCCCTAAAGTTATAACTATGGGTGGGGACCATACTATCACTTTGATGGCATTAAAGTCAGCTTATGAGAAATTTGGACCATTAAATGTCATACACTTTGATAGTCACATTGATACCTGGGATCCCAAAGTTCTTGGTGGTGGTATAACTGACTATATGAAGTTGAACCATGGTACTTTCCTACACTATGCAGCTGAACAAGGCTATTTAAACAAAAGCGGATGTTTCCACGTTGGTCTCAGAGCACCTTATATTGACCTGGAGTATGATTCCCAACATGACAAGGATTGTGGGTTCCAGGTGATCAATGCTAGAGATATCGATAAGCTATCCATTAGAGGAGTTGTAGAAAAGTTGTTAAAAATAGGTAAGAATTCACCAATTTACATCTCAGTCGATATTGATGTTTTAGATCCTGCCTTTGCTCCAGGTACGGGTACTATGGAAGTTGGCGGGTGGTCTACAAGAGAACTAATCAGTGTCTTGGACGGTTTGGAAGGTATCAATTTAGTAGGAGCAGATGTTGTTGAAGTGAGTCCTCCATTTGACTCAAACAGTGAAATCACAAGTTTAGCTGCAACTCAAGTCATAGACTCCTTCTTAGGATTAATGATCACAAAAGAAATCAACTAGAACTATGTTTTATATATATGACGTCTACTCTGTCTCGATTTCTCTTCAGTCGTTTGTATCTTTATCAAAACACCGTGTAGATTATTTCATAACTGTTATCAACACTGAGAATGAGAAATTTCAAATCTCAATCATTCATAATGTGTATGGGAAAACCACGGCCAGCAAGAGTGGTAACAGAAGAAGTTGTTCCAGCATTAGTAGCACTTCCTGATAGAGAGCCTTATAAAGAAATTACTGGTTTCGAGATGGGGGTAAGTGAGTTGAGACCGGTATTGATACCAGATGTTAAAGTAGAAGAACTTCCATATCCTGTGACACATATAAGGAAACAAGATACAAGGTTAACAAAGAGTATGCAAATGTTATTTGTGGTAGGGATATTACTTCTAATTTGTATATATTTAGATTAGAATACATATCATTAAGACTCATTAATCCATGGGATAGTCATTTTTGATAAATCAAAGTTGATTAGGTCAACTTGAATCAACTTGTAAAAACTTTATATACGTTTAATGATACAAAGAATAAAAATAAACTTCATAGCCACCACTCACTATTCACCTCTTAAGGCTCTAATGACTGCTGGTCTTCTCATCATATATTTAGTCCATTTATAGACTTCTGGAAATTCATTTTTTAAATTTATACCAATCCTATCAACGACGTTATTCCATGGTACAAATGATAAATCAGCTATTGTTGCTCTATCGCCAACCAACCAAATAGGATAATCGAAATATCTTGATTGTGATAAAGGAGTTGTACCTGCCAGGTAAGCAGCAGCATTTTCATGATCTAAATCCATAATTAATGATTCTCTTCTTTCAGCTAAAGCCATTTCCAATACTCCATAGACTCTTCTTACTTCATCGGTGTATCTTTCAACAGCACTGGGTACTGGGTTAGAATGGAAATATCTAAAATGTAATGCTTGTCCAATCATAGGAGCATGACCAGAAGTTTGAAAGAAAACCCATGATGAAATTTGTGATTGTTCAACCAAGTTGTCAGACCATAATTGACATTCACCGTTCTCCCTCATGTATTTAGACACTAAATAGAATATTATGGAGCCACTTTCCCAGATCGATAAATTCTCATTATAGTGATCAATTAAAGCTGGTACTCTTGCATTTGGATTTATTGTGACAAATTCTGGAGCTCTTTGTTCACCGCTGTTAAAATCCAAGAAAATAGTGTTATAATTCAATTCTAACTCACTCAATATAATTGCCACCTTGAACCCATTCGGTGCCAGTCTATGACTAAATAATGTGTATCCCTCTGTTGGTTGGTCTTGAAAAAATCTTGTAATCCTTGAGGTCTCAATATTGCTCGATTGATTGATTAATTCTGACTGCAATCTGTTGGAATCTTGTTGCTGTTGTTGTGTTTGTAATTGTGTTCTATCCTTGATATTGACGTTCTTCAACCCCGCTGAAAGGTTCGAAATTGTATGGTGTTCATTATATCCATCCATGATGATGATGAGAAAATTTCTCGTGGGTCGCAATATAACTTTTGCAGCAGTACCAGTTAATTTTAACTATCAGAACATATACTTCAATTGGTGGGGTCTACTCCAATCAGAATGTTTCTAAAAGTATGTATGTTAAGAGAAGATAGTTGTTATCTTGTGTTGTAACTAATTATATCACTTATTCTAGAGATGCTGTCAAAAAAAATAAGCTTTGACGTTGAATTATAACTATGTTCACTATGTGGCTTTTCTTTTATTGTTCTTACAAGAAAAATCACATTCTAAATCTCTACATTATTCTTATGATTATATTTACATCAACTTCTACTAAAGTAAACTTGAATTGCTTATTTGGTGGTGATTTATGACCTGCAAATTAGGCTCCATGAATCTATATTTGGTTAGAGTCAATTTATAACCTTAACTCTTTACCTATATTGCCGCTGATTTCATACACAATGCGTTTAGGAGAATGCATTCAGGAGCAAGATCTCTAACGGCTTGCAAGGTTGGTGACTAATTAGAACCTGAACCATCACTTTCGCCGTAAAAAATAACCTTGGGAAATCTATAGCGATTCCTTCAATTTGTTAATTGCCCAAACCATATAAACGAGAATATGGAGTACATATTCCCAGCAAATCCAATAGGCTCTATAAGACAAACTCGTACCCAAAGGCTTCTAGAAACAACATCCACAGAACACAACAAACGATGCGTAGTTATGAGAGAATGCAGAGATTTCTTAAGTATTAACATTATTTTACACCATATAAATGACCCATTGTTATCTATACATTCCATGCAACCACTATAATACAACCCTGTATTTTTATAATTTAACATTTATGTTCATCTCTTTATTATTATTATTATGTCTACTTTCTAGAATTATGTTCCATTTTTTTAATATTTTTACTTTATTTATGATCATTATCATTAGTGAGTGCATCATGATTCATTATAGTGATTGATACTTTTTCATGACATTACTAGATTCTAGAATAAAGGTATTTGCTTTTAAACCCCGATTCAAAAATCTTCATCTTTATATCTTTTTAAGATACTTAATATTTTACCAACTCAAAAATAATTTTATTGGTATCAACTAGTTACAAGCATTTTTTTATTTTTTTTTTTTAATTCTAATGTGTTGTGTGACCTCTATGATATTTCAAGCCATTTAAATTCTTATATCTTTTACCACAAACTTCACATCTATAAGGTTTATCCTTTTCTAATGCACTTGCATCTAGATAAGGTGTATTACTTTCTGGATCAATAACTGAAATCGTTCCATCTGGATTTTCCTTCAATGTTTGATTTTGATGTCCATGTAGTCTATGATATTTAAGACCATTTTGATTTTTATAGTTTTTATCACATCCAATAACTGGACACTTGAATGGTTTATCTTCATTATTTTCCATTACATATAAATGACGAGCAGGATCATCAATAAACATTAGATCATCTTCATCCATTGGAGATCCAGGATCAGATGGAGTTTGAGATAATTGTTGAGGAGTTGATAATTTTGGAGTTTTTGGTGAAGCTTCTTCTTGAATTTGTTGGATTTGTGATAAAGGAGTTGAAATTTGATTTGAAATCAAGTTTTGATCAATTAATTGTTGTTGTCCCGGTGGTAATTGTTGTTGGCCATGCTGTATCTGTTGATGTTGTTGTGCGTGTTGTTGATTTTGATTATGTTGATGAGCATTATGATTATGTTGTTGGTTTTGAGGGTGATTTGGATTATTTTGATTATTTAAAAAGACATCATTTGTTGAAACTGTTTCTAAAATATTATGAATATTATTAACTCTATTTCTATTGATTAAATGATTATTATCAGTGGGAGGACTTAAATTAATATGAGCCTCTTCATAATGTCTTAATAAATCGTGTAAAGTTGGTAATAATTGACCGCAACAACTATAATCCTTACAATAATCAGCTTCTAAATTAGGTAAATAAGAAGTTTGAGGAGGCGATAATGCAAGTGATTGCATATTTGGGTTAAATCTAAAAGAAGACCTCCTTATGTTAAGATTATTATTAATATTAATATAATTATTGTTCACGCTTTGGTTTTGTGGGAAATTTTGTTGAAAGTTTTGAAGGTGTTGATTTTGAGAATGGGCATTTGAAGATTGGTTTTGGTTTTGGTTTGAATTTAGGTTTGGAGTAGCATTTGAGTTAGAATTAAGAGTTGCTTGATTTTGCCCCTGAAGATTGTTATTTAACATCATGACTTCATCTTTGAGCCAAGATCCAATGGTTATTGAACCCCAACTGACCCCACCCATACCTTGAGAATGAGCTAAAGATTCTCTTCTGAATCTGTTATTAAAGATTGATGATCTTTGATAAGTAATATCGATTGGTTGAGTATCCGGGATATTGATGGAAGGGGTATTTTGCCCCGAATTACTATTTTCGAATATCTTAGTATTGAACATTTCTGCTAGCTTTTGTGAATAAAAGAAAAAAGTTTGAAAAAATTAGTTCCACTAGTTGCACAAGCCAAAAAAAAATGATCACAAAAATAGTTGACAAAAATAAGTTGACACAAAAAAGTTCAAAAAGACAGTTAACAAAAAAATAGTTCAAAAATTTATTAGCAAAGGTCTTAAAACTAGCTTCAATGGACGATAGTTGAACAAATGTAGTTGACAAAAAGGATAATTCACTGAAGTCCTGGTAATTTTTCAATATATTTTTGTAGTCTCGTTATGTCTCAATTCTCAATTATCCTTATTAATTATTAATACAGACTGGTAGAATATGATGGAACGAACCAATTCTTGAGGACTCTAATTTAATGTGTGGGAGTTAACTGGAATATGACGTAGTTGGATATGGTCTATTCAAACTTCCGAAACAATAATTAAAATAATTTTGTAACTTGGGAGATATAAGTTGTAATATAGTCTTCTTCCTTACTAAGGTTTGAGATGCAAAATTGGGGGGGTTTTTTCTTATTTCCTAAAAAAAAAAACTAAAATTAAACTAAAAGAATCACTCTCTTTGATCTGTTCTTCTATAAGTGATTAATTTATATGATATAATCCCTCCCCTAAAAA
The DNA here is from genome assembly GCA_030555745.1 of Yamadazyma sp. yHKB15. Taxonomy (NCBI): domain Eukaryota; kingdom Fungi; phylum Ascomycota; class Pichiomycetes; order Serinales; family Debaryomycetaceae; genus Yamadazyma; species Yamadazyma sp. yHKB15. Next base: position 131,169 of record JANIWS010000007.1, read on the forward strand.
AAATAAATATATGGTTTAATTTACTATTAAACGCTGTCTATTATATATATTGGCAAATTTAATTTTCTCCCAATTGAAATTTTCCAAAAAATCATAATCTGGTTCGGGCACGCGCGACATTTTCTACTTTATTAACCAAAAGTCAAAACCAAAAGCAAAAAATAGTGCTGCATCAAGCGTTATTCCCTTTTCGTTTTCCCTGGAAGTAGAAAATACGGTTTAACCCATTCTTTGTAAGTACTGCCATCTAGTTAATTTGATTTTTTATGAGTGAAAATCTTTAAGTTTGGAGGCAGTTCACGTGCGAAGCACGTGAGCTGCCCTCGGAATTATTTTTTGTCCCAAGTCGCTAAGTTTAGTTCGAATCGAGACGATATTCTACGACATGATACATAATTAATACGATATTTTGCTCTACTTTAACTCCCGATAGAAGTTAAATCTGGAATCTCGAATCTCGATGTCTCTGAAGACATAAGACAATACACCCAGTTTGAATGGGAGTAGACATTGCATCGACGACACAAACTCATCGTTAAACAAATCAACTATACTTGCAGAATTGGACCACCTTATTAGCCAAAAACCAAAGAAAACCAACGCAAAATCCACCGAGAAAAAACATGCTACTTGCAATTTACGTTGGCCAACGGGTCTGCTGCATCCTGGAATACTCGGTCTACCTTTCCACTTGGAATTCCAGGGGAAATTTGTCGCTTGGTCCAATGCCTTAAATTTGGAAGTCTTTATACCGATGCCTAATTGCTTTTTCCTTGGCCGTGCCACGTCCACTATACGCAGTAACAAACTCTACTATAAGTGTATAATATAATACTTGATCAACTTCAATATCCTTTGCCAGGGTATATTCAACCCTATCAACCTAAGTTGCAGTATGTTCATTGTTATGAGAAAAGGGTTACCAGGTACATACCTGGGTAACCAGGTATGTACCTGAGTTATCATGTCGTTTTTTAAATATATTTGAACAACTAATAAAGTAACCAAGTACGGTATGAATAGAGTTAAGTCTATTTAATTTTTAACTACAGGATGATTAGGGTTGCAATCGCTACAATAATTGCTCTCATCTATACACTTACTATTATCTATATCTACATACTTTGTTAAATTCTATTGCTATTTAGGAACACTGTAGTACGTCATTATCAGTAGTGGCATTTGTCAGATCTTTTACAACATCACCACCATCCTCATTAAACTCTATTTTAGTTCTTTCTTAGCTCTAAAGATTCTCCCCAACAAATGTCTTTTCTTGTTTCTCGTCTTTTGCTTCTTCTTGCACTTTTAACTTTTTTTCTCTTCTCCTTCTCTTTGGTTACTTTATCCGCTGGTGACCCGTTCTTTTAGGTTCTTCTTCATTTTATCTCTCCCACAGTCTCTTCAAAGCATACCGGTAAATTATCTTGGTCTTATGACATCAATCTCGGTCAATCCGAGCCAGGGGATTTAATACCGGTACATCATATTGGACTTTGGTACACCACTATTAGATAAAATCTAATACAAATTTCACGCCAGTACACCAACACCAATCTCGCAGTAAGGGACTGGTAACTATAACCAAGAAGAAAGGAATAAGATAGAGAGGGAATATGGAAAGAAGAAACATAACTAAAGATGTTGATGTGACTTAAAACACGTGTTGAGAATTATTATTTCTTTGTTGTTCCCATGATCAAGTCTTGTACAATGTTGTCCTTGGTTCTAGATTTCTATACTATGAAAAGAACCATTCACATTTTTTGCAGCATTTCCGATACGATTTATATTATCCACACATGCATTTTCACAAAACACTATAACACCAAACCATATCACCAAAAAAAACATTTCTTTCCAGGAGCCACATTGCACATCGTTTAATATGATAGATAGTCTACCCATAGAACTTATAGATAAAATCCTTGATTATTCGAATAAGAATGAGCTAACAAACTTAATCGTAAATAAAAAGTTTCATACGCTTGTAATACCCAAATTATATGAATCAATAGAGATTAATTCCACAAATTCAAATTACCTTACAGTCAAAAGCCTATATAGTCTAAAACTCCTATTGAAGAAGCTTTGCACTACACCAAATGTAATTTATGTCAAAAATCTTATATTCAAACAGTTTGATTTACCTGAATATGAGATTTTGCAATACTTCAAACAAATATTTCCTCGTTTGATAAACCTATCAGAATTCAAATGGTATTCATATAATCTAGATATAGACTTGATCAACTTGATTCCCAACAATTTGAAGGTACTCAATGGAAACTTCAAAAACTTTCAATTCTTCAATTACAAATTTATGCATATTAATAGTTTAAGTTTATCAGGGTTTAAAGATTTCAAAAATGTTTCGATAAATCTAGCCAACTTTCAAAACTTGAAAAGACTTAAGATTTCAAAAAATAATCTATTGCTTATTGAAGATCATTTAGAAAACCTATTCAATAATGATAAGAAGCTTGAATTGACCCATTTAACTTTGGAGAATTTATTTGTCACTTCGAGCGATGTTAATTTACTCAAATCAAAGGTGGACTTTTCTTCGATAACTGATTTAAAGCTCATTAATTGTTTCGAACATAATCAAGACTTGCTTTCAGTATATTGTCCCAATCTACAGAACTTAGAATTGAGCCTTGTTAATCATGGGAATAATCAGGCTATTTTTAAATTCTTGAGCAATTTAGCACTCCATCACCTCAAAATAACCTTAAACATATCCAACGATTTATCGAATAACTTAACAAATTTAATACTGAAACTAGATAAGAGCTTGGTTTCTTTGGATATAGATTTCAATATTACAAATAATAAAATAGCTATTCTCCATGACTTCAATCCATTGAAGTTTTTCCAAGGCCTTTCTCAGTTTATCCATTTAGAAACTTTAAAGTTCCCAATTTTTTTCAAAAACTTGAATTCGATTTTTTTGGAGTTGCCTTATCTCCATACACTCGAATTCAACATCATAGATGTCTATAAATTCAATAATGCCTTGATCAACTATGAATTGAACGATCTTTCGGTAGATCTATTCAAAAATATAGCTATGCGCATAAAGGGTCTTGAGTATTTAGTATTGAAATTAAACTCTAGACATGTGTTTGATGTGAAATCAAACTTTGTTACCATACAATATTAATATATAGTACCTTACTTATGAATCTCCCAATATATAATCTGATTTGCCATATATGTAGTCTGACAAAAAGTTTTGTTACCATTTATAAAACTCCAAGAAGAGCAAAAGTTGCAAATTTCAGTTACTCAACAATAAGAACCATTACAAATAACCCGAACTCCCCATTCACTTTAAAAACATTCAATTTGAGCAATAGAGCATGCAGCACAACATGGAAAAGTGTATATACTTCCCACGAAGTGATTCTTTGTATAGATACCTTGATAATATGAACAAATAGTTCAATCTTTAATTATAGATCAAATCAATATGGGGTAATCGTATTTTTCGCAGTAAGATTGCCCCCCATTAATTGAAGCAGCAATCACCAACAAAACCTTATACGAGATAAGGAGATACTGGAAGTATAAATACTCTCAATATCGCCCGATAAATTACAGTTGGTCAAGCACTCTCACCTTAATTTGTAAAGCTAAGTATTCCATTTAGTAATAATTTAATATTGCTCCGCGAAACCTTAAAAACCCTTTTGATCCCCCTATCAGAAAAGTTGATTAAATTTTCAACCAACCAACCAAAAATAAAAAAATCATTCTATTCTTGCAAATCCACCGCAAATAAGATAGAACAAACCCCCAAAATCGAATTGGGATTGCGCAGATTGAATATATAGAATTGGACATCCATAAGACATGCCTAACTTAACTGCAGAGGAAGTTAGATTACAAAATCCAGATTTCAAGAAATGGGGATGTTATGTTGCTGAAAGACAATGGTCAACGGTCCGTGAGGATTATTCGCAAGATGGTGATGCCTGGTCAGACTTCTCCTTCGAACACAGTAAATCCAGAACTTATAGATGGGGAGAGGATGGTATTGCAGGTGTTAGTGATACCTACCAATTGATCAATCTCACCATGGCATTGTGGAATGGTAAGGATCCCATCTTGAAGGAAAAGTTGTTTGGTGTAACCAATGGTCAAGGTAATCATGGGGAAGATGTCAAGGAACAGTATTATTACTTGGATAACACTCCTACCCATAGTTATATGAAATACTTATACAAATACCCTCAAAATGAATTCCCCTATGAAAAATTAGTTGAAGAAAACGCTAAAAGATCAAGATTGGAAAAAGAATATGAAATCACCGATACTGGGATCTTTGATAACAATGAATATTTTGATGTTGTCTATGAAATGGCCAAGGACGATGATCCGGAGGAATTATGTTTTAGAATCACTGCTTACAATCGTTCTGATAAACCTGCTCCATTACATATTTTACCTCATGTTACCTTAAGAAATTTCTGGTCTTGGGGTACTTATAACAAACCAAAGCCAAACATGAAATTAATCGACGACTCAACCATTGAAATTGATCATCATCATTTCGGTAAACGTTATGTCTTATTTGCACCTTCTCCAGGTTTTTCTGAAGATGCGAATGATATTGAACCCCATATTATCTTTACTGATAACGAAACCAACAACAAAAAATTATATGATCAACCCAATGTAAGTGATTATGTTAAAGATGGGTTCCATGATTTCATTATTGATGATGAAAATAAAGCTATTAATCCTAATAAAACTGGTACTAAATCTGCTGCTTGGTTCAAATTTGATTCAGTTCCTCCAGGTGATTATGTAACTTTGAGATATAAATTTAGTAAAAACTTGGAAGATATTGATGAATACGAATTCGATAACACTTTCTCAAAAAGACAAGATGAAGCAGATGCTTTCTATTGGAAAGTTAGCCCTTTACCAATTCCTGATCAATTAAGATTGGTTCAAAGACAAGCTTTCGCTGGATTATTATGGACTAAACAATTTTATCATTTCATTCATGATTATTGGTCAAGTGGTGATACAAATACTCCAAAACCCCCACCAAATAGAGCAAATGGTAGAAATAAGGATTGGAAGCATTTATATATCAATGATATCTTATCTTTACCAGATAAGTGGGAATACCCTTTCTTCGCCGCATGGGATACTGCATTTCATTGTATTCCATTTGCAATGATTGATCCTGCTTTTGCTAAGAAGCAATTGGATTTATTAACAAGAGAATGGTATATGCATCCAAATGGTCAAATTCCAGCTTATGAATGGAATTTTAGTGATGTTAATCCACCGGTTCATGCTTGGGCTACTTTTAGGATATTTAAAATCGAAAAGAAAATGTATGGTCGTGAAGATTTAGATTTCTTAGAAACTTTGTTCCAGAAATTATTAATTAATTTCACTTGGTGGGTTAACAGAAAAGATCACGACGGTAATAATGTTTTCGAAGGTGGATTTTTAGGTTTAGATAACATTGGTATCTTCAATAGATCTGAGCCTTTACCAACAGGAGGAAACTTGGAACAAGCTGATTCAACTGGTTGGATGGCCTTTTTTTCCTTACAAATGTTGAATATTGCATTAGAATTAGCTAAAACAAAACCAATCTATGAAAATATCGCTTCAAAGTTTTTTGAACACTTCATTTTGATTGCAGATGCAATGACTTATAAAAATGATGGCAGAGAAGTTAGTTTATGGGATGAAAAAGATAAATTTTATTATGATGCTATCAGTTATGGTCAGAACAATTCTCAATTGTTACCTGTAAGATCATTGGTTGGTTTAATTCCCTTATATGCATCTTTGACTTTAGAACCTGAATTATTGGAGAAATTCCCTTCATTCAAGAAGAGATTAGATTGGTTTATTAATCATAAGAAGACAATGGCTGAAAGAAATATCGCTTCAATGGAATTGAGGGGTGTTGGTGAAAGATTATTATTAGCATTAGTTGATAAGGAGAGATTAGTTAATATTTTAGAGAGAATGTTAGATGAAGATGAATTTTTATCAAATTTCGGAATTAGATCATTGAGTAAATATCATGAAAAGAATCCATTCGAGATGAATGTCAATGGAGAGAATTTCAAGGTAGCATATCTTCCAGGTGAATCTGATAGTGGTATGTTTGGAGGTAACTCAAATTGGAGGGGACCTATTTGGTTTCCTACTAATTTTTTGTTGGTGGAAGCTTTGCAAAGATTTTATCTTTATTATGGACCTGAATTAAAGGTTGAATGTCCAAAAGGTTCTGGCCAATTTTTGAATTTAGCTCAATGTGCCCAAGAACTTCAGTTTAGGTTGATTAACTTATTCATGCCAGATTTGGAAGAGAAGAGACCTTGTAATGGAGATAATGAATTGTTAGATAAGGATCCATTATTCAAAGACTGTATTCCATTTTTCGAATACTTTGATGGGGATACTGGTAGAGGATTAGGGGCATCACACCAATGTGGATGGACCGCATTAGTAGCCAAATGGATTCATGACAATGGGGTTGCTTATAAACCACCAAGAACACCTAAATCATGTGGAACACCAAGAAGACTGAGTATTTATAATGAAATGACCAGTGCAGGTGAAGAGGAAACCGAAGAAAAGCAAAGTAAGGTACCTGATTTATCACAATTGAATAATGAGTCAATTGAAAAGTACTTCCCTAAATCTGGACCATTCCCTGGTAGATTATTGAGAAGAAGATCAGGAAAATCGTTATTGAATTTAACAATGAATTCATTAGATTTAGATGATGAAGAAGAGAAAACAAAAGCAAAATTAGTTAGGAACAAGTCTATTCTTAACTATAATGAAATGATTGCCAAAGAGAATGAAGAATTAGGTTTAACCCCAACCAAGTCAGGCACATCAATCAATTCCAACCCTGCTTTCAATGATGATTTCATCAATGATATCAAATCAGCTTATAAAAGTTATGGTACTGATGATAATGCTGAAGAATTTGAAGCAAGACATTAGATCACACAATTTGTTTACAGTTAATAGAGTTAATTCAGATTCTTTTATATACAATCTCTATAAACGTCTTTTGATCTCTACGATAAAGAGATTGTGAATCATCATAGTTAAGTTCTCACTATTTGCAACTAAACTGAAAGTTGACAGGTGCGAACGGTCATGTCTTTATTTGATAGTTATGAAAGTGATTTCAACTTAGCGATCCAAGATGCTAAGTCCAAGTTGTCATCAGTGCCTTCAATCAATGATCCAGGTATGTTTAATAATATGGTAGAAACCGCAGGAAGTTTTTATGGAAAACTGAGATATTTAGCTATTTAATTTAAATTAGCTGGCTGAACGGGGATATACTAACAAATAGAACAAAGGAAACAAGCATTGAAGTCAATAGAAATTGCTACTGATGAGTGTTTAGAGTTGATAGATCAAATGAACTTGGAAGTCCAAAATTTACCATCGAATCAAAAGTCCTCATACAACACCAAGATTCGTCAATACAAAGCCCAAATCAATGAATCCAAATCCAATTTGAAGAAATTATTGGATGATCAAGATAAATTCGAATTGTTTGGTAACAGGTATACCGATGAAGGGGAAGATATACACGATGACCAAAGAAAACAATTGTTGAATAACAATTCGTCTTTAGAAAGATCCAGTGAAAGGTTAAGAGAATCTCAAAGAGTTGCTCTAGAAACAGAAAATATCGGTGGGAATATCTTGAATGACTTAAGAGCTCAAAGAGAACAAATCAGTGGTACTAGAAATACCTTGTTAGCTGCTGACGGGTATGTCGACAAGTCCATAAAGACTTTAAAATCAATGAGTAGAAGATTAACTGCTAATAAATTCATAAGTTATGCCATTATTGCAGTATTAATCATCTTAATCTTTTTAGTTCTTGCCAGTAAATTTGCTTAATATAGGTGTTTTATTTCCCTCTTGTTTCACCTCCCTTTACTTCAAACCAATGACCTATCTTAGTAAAATTATATCTCTCATTGGATATTTTGTATGCGATTAAGTTTATCTATGTCGATGCGATCCGGTCAAAAAATTTTCAGTTATATTTAATCTGATAAGATTAACCACATAAAAGGTTGACCACAAAGCACAGAAGATGTTACGTTTGATAACTAGAATAAACCCTTTGATGGCTTCTACCAGAAAGACTTTCAAAGTCTCATTGAATACCAACTCAAACATCATCTCCAGATCTATAATCTCAAGACAATTCCATCAGTCATTCCCAACATTTCATGGTCATGTTCACAAACCAAAGCCTGGTGAAGAACTCCATGTCACTTTCATAACCAAGGATGGCCAGCAAGTTGAATGTGAGGTTGCTGCTGGTGATAATTTGATGGATATTGCTCAACATCATGGTTTAGATGTTGAAGGTGCATGTGGTGGTTCTTGTGCTTGTTCCACTTGTCATATGATCATCGATCCTGATTTCTATGACCTGATACCTGAACCTGATGATGATGAAAACGATATGTTGGACTTGGCCTTTGGCTTGACCGAAACTTCAAGATTAGGTTGTCAAGTTTTCATGACTCCTGAATTAGATGGTGTTAGGGCTGCTTTACCTGCCATGTCACGTAATATGCAAGTAAAAGACTTTAATTAAACAACAACCAATGTTTTTAGTTCATCGAAAGAGAAGTATGATAAAGGCTAGCCAAAGTTTCAGTCCCATTGAATATGATAGTTTGAAAGGCTGAAATTGGTCAAAAATGATCGAAATTTCTTTTAAATTCATCCAAATTTCAACTGGATTTCGACCATGACTATATATTCATTTTATTTATTTATTAGTATTATGCCCATCAACATATAAGTGTCCTGAGCTGTATATAGGAATACTCATGATGTTTATATGAAACATGTAAATATATTTATGTTCGCATTTGTTTACTTTCTAATACGCATCCTAATATCTTCAATTTAATATAGTGGAAATCGAGCTTATCTTGTTAACAAATGTCCAGAATACCCAAGAGGCCGCTACACAGTATTGATAATACCATTGAACACAATGACAGTCGTGAAAACAGCTTTGAAAATGATTCTGAGACGAGGAAACATGGCTCAAAGATACCATCATCAAGATCTAATATGTCAAAGATACCCAGATCTTCTAAATTAATTAATAAACCAGTGCCTAATATCAACCTAAATCACATAAACAAGTTGATGGGGATTCAGAAATCACTCAATAACCAGAAAAACCGTTCATCGGTGATACCCAAGCCAGAGACTTCTCCAGATGAAAAATTGTCTTTAGACATAGATCAAGAAACCACCAGAGACAGACACCTAGGAGATGAAATCAGGTTGATGACTCAAAAATCAGAAAACTTGGAAATTGACTTATCGGAATTAAAGCGCCAGCAAAAGAAATTATACCACAGGTTGTCTGACATAAAATCAAACATAATATCAAATAAGAGGAAGTTCGACTACTTAGAGGACTCTGTAATGAATAATGTGCTAAATCAAGAAAAACTAGTAAACATTAAGATTAAGGAATTCGAACAAAGCTTATCAAAGGAATTTGATATCATCAAATTTGAATTGAATAATGAATTGAAGATCGCAAAGGATTTCAAAGATGAAGATATCGAATCACAGATTATGGATTTGAAGAAACAAAAGAGTTCCTTGGACTCTGAATTGCTGACAGTAGTCGATAACTCAAACAAAAAAGTAAACGAAGCTCAAATTGAGTTCGATAAGTTGTTAACTAAGAAACTTGAAGCTAAGGTTGATAAAACTGATGAGTTATCCAACCAGCTTGAAATCAAACAGGATATTTTACAAGGATTGAAAGACAAACACGATTTACTAATGGATGAAATCGACCAGCAAAATACATTTAATAGCTCAATAATCAAGGAAATTGCAAATCTAGAAGAATCAGGCTATAGTTTTACCACTGTTAAAAACAATCTTTTATTACGTATCCACGAACTAGAAGGTCAATTGAAGTCTCTTAATGACCAAGAATGTGATATAGATAAAGACTTAAGTACAGTTAATAGAGACTGGGAAGAACTCGAAACGAAAATTTCAAAACAAACTAAAACAAGAAGACTTTTAGAGAATTCTATCATGAGTTATGAAAATAAAAGAGTTTACGTCAACTTGCCTAAAGACGTTATAATTAATGAAAACTCTTTTTACCTTGGAAAATCATATCAATTCAGTAAGGCTTTCAACAATATTCCGAATTTCCAACTCATTGATGAATTCGAACTTTTCACACAATCTGCATTAAAAGCATCCACTAGTTTGGCATACATATGCACTGGCCAGCCTAATAATCTAATTACTGATACAGTTTTCAAATCTGTTGAGCAGATACTATCACAAACCGGAGATTACTGTCTTTCTGCCAAAGCGTTCGAAATCAAAGACGAAGCAGCTTTTGATTTGTTTGATTCATATCATCAGTTCAGAATCAAAGATTTTAACCATATAACAGTACCATGCCAGGAAATGATTATAGATGAACCAAAAAATTTCGAAAAAATCTTGAATAATTTGAGTGCAGGTAATGATAGAGTATTTCTTATCAAAGTAAGTAACAACAATGTTAATTCAACTTTGATATTTGCTGATATAACCTACAATACTATACCTGAACAGTGTGAGCTACTCCAATTCAGGTGTAACAATCTTACACAAAAGGTAATCGATTACACAAAGAGCTTAAAAACTATATACTTGGCCAATCTTCAAGAGATCGAATGTACACTTTTAGATACGTTGGAATTAGTTAAGGGTTTGTAATATTACAATAAATAAATAGGTATATCCTATGTACATAATTTACATCTTACTGAATAAATCATGAATAACCCATTTACATTCATCAGTTGACCCTATATGAGCTTTTGGATCTGGTTTCTTTATTTCATCCTTTTCTTTTTTATCTTCTTTTTCTTCAGCTTTGTTTAAAAGATAGGATGCTTGGAACTTTGGTAATTCATAATCTATTTCTTCAATTGGTTCATCATCATTTTTGAGCATTAATGAACTTAGTCTATATTTTGGCCCGTTAGTATCGATAAGATATGGGAACATTTCAAATGCATTATACATATCATCGATATTAAGGGTAACTTTACGCCTTTTTGGATCTGTCTCGTCATCTTCATCTGCCTTTCTATGTTTTTCGTTGTCACTTTCATTATCATTATCATCATTATCTTCATCGTTTTCGACTTTAGATTTTGATCTCGTTTTAGCACCTCTTCTACCACCCCTTTTACTCTTGCCTCTGGCACCAAACCTCCCCTTTCTTTTCGGACTTGTATCCGCTTCTGATTCTTCCTTTTTCAGTTCTTCAACCTTCCCATTTTCTTTATCTCCAAATGTTTCCTTAACGGTTTGAATTGCCGTCGATAAGAAATCATTACTTGAGTATTTATTCTCTCTGTATCTAGCCACATCTATAGAACTTTCCACAATGTTTTTGAGATAAGTTTCCAAACCCAACATGATCATATCCAAAACTTGAGGGTTTAAACCACCGGTTAAACCAGCTTCTCTCATCATCATTATTACTCTCTTGGATAAATCATCAGTATCAGGCAATTCATATGTATCAGTGGCTATTGGAGTATTTATACCGTTAACAACATCTTGCTGCCATGCAACAATATTATTAACCTGTAACTGCTGTTGCTCTTTATCTTGAATTGAAGGAATCTTAGGTAATAATGCATGTCTGGTTAATGTGATACCTGCACTTATTTTGTTCTTCTTTCCGGATTCCCTTGTTATATTCCTGATTCTTCTTCTTTCCTTTATTGGTAAACCCATGATGTTCTGCTTGAACTTTTCATATTGGGAAGATTTGACAGTTTTTGTTTTAGATTTCTTATTCCAAAAGCTGGCAAATTCATTTTGATAGTCAATGGGTATATCTTTGAAGGAATTAGTGAAATTCAACAACAATAACTTATTATGGTATTTGGTGAGGCCATTTTTCAATATTGGTACAATATTATTAACCAATTCTTGTCTGCTTAATTTTCCAATCAAGAATAGACTTAAATTTTCATGATACTTATCCCAATCAGGACCTAGTTTGATCTGCAATTCACGAATAAGATTTTCCAACTCTAGTCTCTTGTTACCGCCTTTATTGACCATAGAATTATTTGAACCATTGGAGGCCGCTACGGAGTTCGTAGAACCACCTAAGGTACCATTTTGGGTAGTAGGTGGGGTTGCTAAAGCAGTCGAACTACCAATTGTTGACATTATTTATACACAAAACCAGTCAAGTAAATAGTAAAGAATGATATAGTATATTATTGGATCTAGAATACCTTTTTAGTGGTGGAAAATGCAATATCTTAGTCGGTCTTAGTTAAAAGTCAACCTTTCAGCGCGTTAAACCTTCTAGTTTGGATAAATCAGTCAAAAGTTGATGAAATTGTCCCAAAAAAAGTCGTCAATACTTCTTAAGCGTCAGCACTAGCGAAATACCCTCTTGATTGTGATTGATTGGCGTGATATATCCACTGTTTCTCGCCAATTATTCTCTTACTAAACTATAGCAGTAAATTTTCAACTTTCAAAATAGTCGCACTAAAGACTGCGAAACTTAACTAAGTGAAAATTTTCATATTGGTGATGAGTTTAGGATTAAAAATGTTACCGTTAACGAAGGTTATAACCAGTTCTGCTGGTAGGGTTGCCCTTCTCAGGCTACATGGCGCTAGGGGATTTAGTAGTAGTAGCTTCAGATTTTCAGATACTGAACTTGATCCATCAGGGACTTTTAAAAGATTAAAAGATAGCGGTAAAGTAGATGAGCTTATTCATGAAACATTCAAGAATTTGAATTATAAAGCTTTAACTAAAGTCCAAGATGAAACCATTTTGCCTAATATTGAATCAGAAAAGGGTATTGTTGTGAAAGCTAAAACCGGTACTGGTAAGACATTGGCATTTCTTCTCCCAATTTTAAATGAAATGATTCCAAAAAGAAACAATAGTATTCAAAATAAACATAAATTGTTCCATTTGATTCTTGCTCCAACTAGAGATTTGGCCATGCAAATTGAAAGAGAGTTGATTGCTTTCTGTAAAGGTCATCCTGTTTTGAAAAAAGATTTCTTACCAAAGATTTCTCTTTTAGTTGGTTCAAAGAGATCAACTTTTGAATCTCTTTTTGCTCCTTCAATTGTTATTGCTACTCCAGGTAGAATGAGAGGAACTCTTGGTATCAAGAGAATGCAATACAGATTTGCTAATGTCAAGTCCATCACTTATGATGAAGCAGACAGACTCTTAGATAAAGGTTTTAGAGAAGATATTGAAGAAATTGTTCAAATGTTAACCGACCTTAATGTTAAAACAAAACATTCTCAAAATTATCCTCCAGTTGAAGGCTCCCTCTTCAAACACAACTTATACAGTGCTACCGTTGATAATGAAGTTGCAGATTTTGCTAGAAATCATATTGGTCCAGATTATAAGTATATCGATTGTGTTGGTGAAGATGAAGGTGAAGCCCATCAAAATATCAACCAGATCTTATATAAAACCAAAAGTCTCAAAGAATCTATCCTTGGCTCCATGGATTATTCCTTAAAACAATTAAAAGCAGATCCTAATTTTAAAGCTTTAATTTTCTTACCAACAATTAAGGCTGTTGACTGGGTTTTTGATACTTTAAGATATTCTACTGGGTCTGAACCAGAACATAAACGTAGAATTTTTGAAATTCACGGTCAAATGACACAACCAGCTAGAGACAGAGCTGTTTTAGGTTTTAGAAGAAGTAAGGGTGGTATTTTAGTTTGTACTGATGTTGCCGCTAGAGGTTTGGATTTCCCTGATATCTCAACAGTTATCCAACCATCTCCAAGTATGGAACTTGCTTCTTATATTCATAAGATTGGTAGAACTGGTAGAGCTGGAAAGACAGGGGAAGCAATTTTGTTCAGTGCTCCACATGAAAACAACTATATTAAAGCTTTAGAAGAACAAAAGTTAATCGAATTCACCGAACAAGAATTCTCTTTACCCGAAGAGGATTCTCAAATCGATGTTAAATTAACCCCAAAAATGGACTCTCTTGATGAAGCATTTACTAGTTTTGTGTTATATTACAGTCAATTGAATGCACTTTACAAAATTAGTTTAAGGAAATCCTTAGAGGATTGTCTTGAATTGTATCAATGTGTCAAGCCATCAGAAAAGTTACCAATCAGTAGCCGTTACTTACATGCACTTCAATTCTCAAGAGCAGAGGCTGAACCTTATTTTGAAGTACCACCTGGATTTGATGGCCAAGGTGGTAGATTAACTAAGAGTGATAGACAATTTAAATTTTCAAAAGGCAATGATAGAAATAATAGAAGCAGTGGTGGTTTCAAAGGTGGTAATAAAAGATTTGACAACAACAGAGGATACAACAATTCAAGAAATCAAGGTGGTGAAAGAAAATTCAATAATGATAGATCCTCTAATAGAAATAGTAATTTCAATAGAGAAAGATCATCTAATAGAAACAATGGTTATAATAACGAAAGATCATTCAACAGAAATAATAGTTACAATAGTGAAAGGTCTTTCAATGACAGAAATAGTGGAGATAGGTTTGAAAGAAGAGACCGTTTCAACAATAATTCAGGAAGTAGGGATGGATTTCAAAAAGGAAATAGGGACAGATTTAATGATAGAAATTTTAGAAGATAATGAAAAGTTTAATTTTAGTCACGTTTATTTGTAAATAGATATTAAGTCTTGTAATTAGTTTAATTCATATAAGTTTATCAAACGATTAAATTTTAATATTTATACTTGAACTTTTTCTTGTATTTTTTCTTTGTAGAACCAACTTTGAATTGAAAATTATCATTATCAACAATATTGACTTGTTGTTGTGATGGTTGTGAAAATTCTAAAGGCAAATCATTCGAAAGAATTGTGAATGCAAGTAAAATAATCAAAAGAATGAAATTAATAAGTAGCAACTTTTTATAGAAGGATAAGTCATTGGATAAATTGCTTACAAGTTTATTTGACTCGAACAATTTAAATTGATTGAATTGGTCCATTCTGACGATCTGTTCATTAAAGGTTGCATTAAACAGCCGTATCAAACTATCTAATTGTAATGCTTGTTGATTTTGTAAATTACTGAAAGAATTACTCAATAATTTACTTTGTTCTTCAATATAGAGCAAGGAAAGACTTGCATTTGACTCTAGAAGTGATAATCTTTTGATAATGCTTTTATATATGGAATCTTGAGGTATACTTGTAGATTCATCACTCAGAATTTCACAAAATTCAGGAATTGTGCTTAAAAAGTCGGTTAAGCCCAAATAAGGTAATGTAGTATTTATTTTACATTCTTCACCCTGATCTACAGGTTTATTATCATCATGATCGGTTTTTGTGACTTCTTCTTTGAAATCCTCAAGCATTGTTTTACCATAAACTTTAATCAAAGATATAGGACAATAAAATTCATTATCGTAATGTTCAAGAATTTCAACTTTTAGGAACTTAGCCCAAATCATAGGGTTATTAATCTTGAATTTTTGTAAAACCCTAGCGTTCAAGGCATCAAACTCACCTAGATTTTTCCAGTTATTGTCTTCGTAGCTTTCACTGACACTTAGTCTTACTTTTTTGAAAGTAGAACTAAAGAATTCGAAATTTCCAATCTCTACTAAATCCACCAAGATATCTTGACAAAGCTCAATAATGATGAATTTGTCCTTTGTAGAACACTTGTTGATCAAATAGGTATCTTTATCGTCTTTCAAAATGGACTTGGCTTCTTTGGCATCTTCATTGGTCTTTAAGATCTTGGCTGCACAGTCCAAGGATGCATAATTGAATCGATTTTCACTTGACTTGACCAACGCAACCTGAGACGAGTTCTTATAACTAGTCTCATTCTTGAGCTTTAATTTCTTCCAATCTTCAAACGACATGAATTCATGGCTATCATCAGCAAACACATATAGTAGCGTCAACAAGCACCAAAGTAATCGTAGTACCAACATTCTTTTTGAGTTTTGATTAGAACTATCACTAATGAAGCAGCTACTAATAAAGTATCACTAAATAGATTAAATCTCACAGTGAGAAAAAACTAAAGCTCATCTTAGTATGATAAGACAATACTCCATAAACACCAAAGCTAAGTCAGCGTCGGTGAAGCAACCCAAGGAGTTGACCACGTATAGCAGAGATATAGACGGAAGTTATATTTATGACCAAGAAACCTCGGGTTATTTCTATTTCCCAGATTCTTATATCGATAGAAATTATGACTTGAAGGCAGGATTTCAGACATTCAAGAAAATCCCAGAGGAGGAGAACATTGGTGACTTCAAATCCATATTGAATAGTATAGTCCGATATGAGAGGACTACGGGAAAGAAGATTGAAACTGATATAATAAGTTTCAGAGGAATTATGACCAAATTGATGACATTACAAACATTCCAAGATCCATTCAAATTGAAGTTGATCGTTTATGATGGCCATATTATGATCAAACAAGATGACGCTTATGAGTTAGATAAAAGAACTTCTAGAGATTCAAATGAATACCAGCAGAAATGTGAATATTCAGGATATAAGTTTGAAAAACTAGTTATGTTACCAAAACCATGGCATGAATGTTCAAGAAAACTCATAGAAAATAGACACAAATCCCAAGTTAACAACTATGAACAGACCATAAGTGTTGCCAGAACTAGTATAGGTAAAGCCAAGCTAGTCCTAGCCGGTGAAGTCGACGGTATTTTTGATTATAAAGATGATAATGGTAATAATTTATCACATTATATAGAGTTGAAAACCAACAGAATGATCTATAATGAAAAACACATGAAACCTTTTGAGCAAAAGCTTTATAAGACATGGGCTCAATGTTTCTTGATAGGTATTAAAAAGATAGGTATTGGATTTAGAGATGATAATCTTATACTTAGAAATATTGAATTATATGAAACAGACGAAGTTCCAATTCTCTTGAAGGAGAAGATCAATTGTATGACCTCATTGAAGTTCTTTAGTGGGCTAATGGAATGGATTAATGAAATAGATAAGTCTGTAAATAAGAGTTATACCTTAAGTTTTGAAAAAGATGATATAGTATTAATGGAGAGTAAAGAATCATTCGAATCTGAATTTTTAAGTCAAGAATTCATAGATTGGAGAAATTCTTTCGCCTAATAAAACATACAAACCCCATTCTTAGGTTGTAATATACAATTGCTCTTATAACAACTTCTAAGACCTACCGGACCTATAACGACCTATTAAACCGTAGAATCTGTACTGATACTAATTGAAAAATAAAATGAGAAGGTGCGACTGAAAATTTTCATCTTGAACATTAAGTGAAAAGTGAAATTTAATACTTAAAGATGTCAGAACAAGAAACACCAGTTGAAGCAAGCAAAGTTTTCGTTAGACCACTTGGTTACGAAGGTATGTTTATATTATACGTGAAAGAGATATCTGATTTGGTTGGTGTGGTGGCAATTGACACGTTCTAAAAAAATTGCTTTGAACTAGTCACCAGCGATGAGGGTTGATAAAATAAAACAATTATACTAACAATTTTAGTTACCAGTGAAGAACTCCAAGACTATTTATCCAGTGTTGGACCAGTCACTGAAGTCCAAATCATGAGAGGTTATGCTTTTGTCTCTTTTGAAAATGACGAAGATGCTGGTAAAGCTGTTGAACAATTCAACGGAGTTGAATTCCACGGTCAAACCTTAGATGTCGAACGTGCTAGAGAAAAGAAAGAAGATACCAGAGGTCAATTCAGAGTTAAAGTTGATGGTTTACCAGAAGGTACTGCATGGCAAGATTTTAAAGATTTTGTCAGAGACAAAACTGAATTTACTCCAACTTTTGCTAAAGTCTTCACTGATTATGAAACTAATGTTACTACTGGTAACTTAGAATTCGGTTCAGCTGATGAATTAGAAAAAGCTGTTGCAATCTTAAATGAAGCTGACTATAACGGTACTGTTATTCAAGCTGAACATGACACTACTCCATTTGTTCCACCAGCCAGAAGAGGTGGTTTCAGAGGTAGAGGTGGTTTCAGAGGTGGTAGAGGTGACTTCAGAGGTGGTTTCAGAGGTAGAGGAGGTTTCAGAGGAGACTTCAGAGGTGGTAGAGGAGGTTTCAGAGGAGATTTCAGAGGTGGTTTCAGAGGTAGAGGTGGTTTCAGAGGTGACTTCAGAGGTGGTAGAGGAGGTTTCAGAGGTGGAAGAGGAGGTTTTGACCGTGATTTCAGAGGTAGAGAAGAAGGATACGAAAGAGATTCATATGTCAATGACCGTGAAAGATCACCAACTCGTTACTAAGGTGGAAACCATCTGAAATTTCAATATAGTTAAGAATTTTTGAGTTTAGAAGAAATTATTGTTTGAAAGTTGTTTTAAGTTGTTTATATATGTTAAATTTGTTGGAACAAATCGTGGAACCACAGTTTTTCCATAAAATATTGTATATCTAAGAAAATGTAATTATCGTTGGAAATCTGAATTTTGAAATATTGTAAATTATAAAATGTCTTCATCTGGATATTATGGACTTGTATTATAGCATTTTGTATATTAGTTAATATCAAAAGTACTATTATGATTCTAAGACCACCTTTTTAACTCTAATATTAGGCTTATCTGAGAGAAAAGTTTTTTATCGCATTAATGACAGAAGGTGTTTATCAATATGGACCAGACGAATTACAAACGCTCAAAGTGTTTCAATGGGATGATTGTGTAGCTGACACTTTGGTTTTTATTCATGGTGGAGGATGGAGAGATCCTGCCAATACATTTGACGATTTTGCACCATTAATGAAGGATTTCAAACACACTAAAATCAATTTAGTTTCTATCAATTATAGGTTATCACCAAGAGTGAATTCGCAAGATGAATTGGATAAAGTGCCTTCGTATAGACATCCATTGCATATAATTGATGTGATTAGGGCATTTAAGTATATAATTGAAGACTTAGGGTTGAATATTGTTCTGTTGGTGGGGCATTCGGTAGGATCTTCAATTTCATTACAATTATTGAACTATGATGAAATTATCAAGAGTGGTTTAGAGTTTATAGAAACAGACATTACCGATGATGACATACAGGGTTACAAGAAAATCCTTGAAAAAGTCAATTTAAAGAGTTTATACCTTTTGGATGGGATTTTCGATGTAAGAGAATTATTAAAGGAATATCCAGATTATAACTTCTTTATAAGATGTGCTTTTGATTCTCCAGATCATTATACAAGAGCTTTTCAATTATCATATCCAATGAAACCCAATAAGTTAATTGGTGAGTCTAGTGTAATCTATATAATTCATTCTCTTGAAGACGAATTGATTTCCTTGAAACAGTCCCAATTATTAGATACTTTTTTATCTTCCCATCATATAAACCATAAACTATTAACAGGTAATTGGGGCCAACATGAGAAAATTTATACCAGGTCAGAAATCTCTAATATCATATTAGAGACCCTCCTTTAATACACTTACACACTTTTTACTATCGTCTTCTTTTTCGTTTTACTCTTATTTCCATCTTTGTTTTGTGTTATACGAGTTAATAGTGTTTATAGTGTTAGTAGTCTTCTTATTATAGTCGTGTCTTATATCAAAGTAAAATGAGAAAAAAAAAAGTGAAAAATATTTTCAAAAGATCAAATATGTCTACTGCAGTTATAAATTCATGGGCAGATGCTGAAGATGATGTACCAACACCAGAAGTTACCACCAACCCAGATGGAACCAAAACGGTTGTCAGCTATGGAGTAAATGCCAAAGGACAGAAAGTTAAAATCACACAAAAGATTAAAGAAATCAAAGTTAAAGAAGAAGTTCATCCATTAATCGCACAACGTAAAAAATGGTCAAAATATGGTAAAGAAAAGAATATGCCAGCAGGACCAGATACTAGAACCACACAATTAGGGGAAATTGTCGAATTGAAATTGGCTACCTCATGGAAAGAATTAGAAAAACAAGAAGAAGAAGAAAAGGCTCAAGAAAAGGCTAACTTAATTTCAACTCAAAGAATTAAATGTAGAATTTGTGGAGGTGATCATTTTACATCTAAATGTCCATTTAAAGGTACTTTGGGAGAAACAAAGACTGGTGAATCTGCAACTACTGGTGAAGATTCAATTAATAGTTCAAGTGATGTTCCAACATCAAGTAAATATGTTCCAAGACATTTGAGGAAAGATGCTGATGGTAATTTACCTTCTAAAGATTTGAATACAAGAGATGATTCAACAACTTTGAGAGTTTCACAATTGAATAGTATTGTTAATGAAGATATGTTAAGAAATGAATTATTTGCAAGATATGGTCCATTACAAAGAGTTACCGTTGTTAGAAATAGAGATACTGGTGATTCAAGAGGTTTTGCTTATGTTTCATTTGCAACTGAACAAATTGCTGAAAGAGCATTGAATGATCTTGATGGTAAAGGTTATCATTCCTTAATTTTACATTTAGAATGGTCTAAAAAGAAGAAATAATCTGTATAGTAGGGCATCTTAATATAGAAATAGTAAAGTCCTTTCTCAGTACAAAATTATGTCAAAAATCATGTGGGTGAATCTTATTTATTTACAACTTTACTCTAAACTCTTCTTATACACTCCGGTAATGGTTTAAATGGTACTATAAACGATTAAACTTTAGTCCAGTTGATCCGCTCTATCGTATATTTATCGGCTTGTAGTTAAGCCAAAACACAACCGCTAAAACACAACCGCTAAACGGAATCAACGTAAATAAATGGTGCTCATACCGTAACCAACAGCCATTGTACCACGGTGGAACTGGAACCGATTTTAAAGCGTCCGGTTGGTACCATCTTAACCTTTTGATGATAAGCAGCAAGTCATTTTAAGTAAAGAGTTTCGCAGCACTCGTACAAAAAAATAATTCAAGGGCATATCGATAAGGTTTTTAACAGGGGGAATATAGTGGAAGAATAAAATAGGCGTTTGAATTATAATCAACCGTGAGTGTTTAGTACTGTCTAAGTTTAATTAGAGTTTTGTACTTGAAATTTGATATTTGATAATCTATTGGATATTTTTTTTATATCGCCTTTTCCTATAAGTTTTAACTTGCCGCTATTGAGTTTATTAATTGCCATCAAGTTTTTATTTAATATTATATCTGTCAAATTTGGTAATTCTGTTTGCCTATAGGTTATTTGGTATTCTATTGGTATTCTATTGGTATTCTCATAGTTAGTATCATGATCAGTCCTCATAATACTACCGATGTGAAAAATTCAGATGAAACTCCAGTATCTAATCACAGGAAATCCATCTTCAAAAAATTTTTGAAAAGAAGGTCCTCACTGTCTTCAAGTAATCATTCTGCTTTAAGTGGCTCGCCATTATCGTCAATTACTACACCTTCTGGAAAAACTTCAAAAAATGGGTCCTTAACCAGGTCTGGTAGTGTTAAGAGCAAGAAAAGTCTTGACGGTACTTGCATCGATAAAGATGATATTAGTATTTATAATTCGGATGAAGAAAATAATGAAATGTCAGAACCTGTAGAAGAAATGGATAATGACACTTCTGAAACTTCCAGTATCTATTCGAACTTAGAGAGAACTGGTTCAATGGACTTTATTCATCAAAAGCAAACTGCTTTAGATGAAAAATCAAGCGAATTGATTGATGCGAAGTTATACGAACTTTTGAATAATGTTGAAGATGATAATTCTGATGTTTCCAGAATTTGGGAGGATTTTAAACATGAAAGTCTTGTGGTTCCAAAATATTTAAAGCCAAATAGACATAATAAAAATAGTCCTAATGTTTTGAAAAAATTATTTTTAGCTCAGGAGTTAAATGTTGATTCTGACTCTGAAATTGATAAAATAAGTTCTTCTGATGATACTAGTATAAGTAATGATTCAAAAATTGATGATAGTGAAACTTCTTCTCCCATCAATGATTCAATTAATGAAAATGCTTCTAATACAAGTCACCAAAACTCAAATCCAATTATTGGTAGTAAAATCAGTAAGGAAATCTTTGTCATGCAATTTAGTAGAGATGGTAAATACTTAGCTGTTGCTGGGCGTGATTCCGTCATAAAAGTATGGAAAGTTATTTGTTCTCCCTTAGGTAGAATGGAATATAACAATTTCGAAGCACATAACAAAGCTAGACCTTCCAAACATAGTGAAGATCCAATTTACAAACATGCACCAGTCTTTCATCAAAAGCCTGTCAGAATTTTCAAGGGCCATACAAATAGTGTTCTTACCATTGATTGGAGTAAGAATGGCTTTTTAATCTCTGGTAGTATGGATAAAACTGTAAAGTTATGGCATATTGATAGGCCCGATGCTTTGGCAACTTTCCAACATGAGGACTTTGTTACTACTGTCAGATTTCACCCTAATGATGATCGATTCTTCTTAAGTGGTTCACTTGATAATCAAGCAAGACTTTGGTCTATTTTAGAGAGAAATGTTGCTTATGGTAGACATTTGGGTGATGAAATGTTGATTACCGCTTCGAGTTTCACCCCTGATGGAATACACTGTGTGTTTGGTGGATTTAATGGTACTTTGATAGTATTGGAGACAAAGGGTTTACATATTTTGACAAAATTTGAAATAAAGCAAAGGTCCCTCAACCCTATCAGTAGCTCTGATGGAAACAAAGTAACAAAAATTGAAATTTTCAAAACCGAAAATAATTTCGAAAATAGCGATGACTTCAAATCAAAGTGGACTTATTTGATTACGACGAATGATTCAAGAATCAGACTTATAAATGTGCAAGAGAAAAAATTGGTAACTAGGTTTAAAGGTTCTACAAATACTGGATCAATAGAAGCCTCTATGACGGATGATCGTCGTTTTGTGTTATCTGCGTCAGAAGATCATTGGGTATATATATGGGAAAATAATAACAGTTTCATTAATAATAAGTTGAAGTCTGCTGTTAATGATTTGCTTAATGAAAGCAAGAACCATATTAATGATTTACAGAATAAACATAAGAAGTATCAGGAATTTATAAAGAAAAACAAGTTGTTGAAAAAGCTTAATTTCCATCAATTCCTTCATGAAAACAATGATTTGATTTCCAATGAGAATTCGAGCTATTCATCATTTCATGCACATCA
Source organism: Yamadazyma sp. yHKB15 (assembly GCA_030555745.1). Lineage (NCBI taxonomy): Eukaryota > Fungi > Ascomycota > Pichiomycetes > Serinales > Debaryomycetaceae > Yamadazyma > Yamadazyma sp. yHKB15. Next base: position 154,367 of record JANIWS010000007.1, read on the forward strand.
TTCAAACGTGAATGCGGCTATTTTTGCACCTAATTCTACTAAAAAATTGTTAGAATTATCTGATGATCTCATATTTGATTTAATAAAAAGGTCAAGATCATGTAAAGAAACGGGTGCTTTTGAGAAACTTTATGTTCCTGATAGGGATGCAATAGATTACGGCAATGAAGGATTAATAATTGTCACAACAGATGATTACGGGTTAATCAGAGTTTTTAGACAAGATCCTGCTTACGAAATTCGTAACAGAATTATATCCATTTATAAGAAGGCTAAGGATAAGGATAAAGACTTAACAAATTCTGAGAATGTAAGGCAATTGTTGAAATCATCTGGTTGTAATACAAGGAAATCTACATCAAATACATCGAAGCTAAGTCCAACCGCTAGTCTGCAATCATTAAAGAATAAATTTACCAATAAGGTCAGAGGGAATTCTGACTTATCCCCAACTCCTTCGGTCTATTCAGTTCCAACACTTTCACAGAAGGAACGTCCTGGGTTGGGTACGAAATCTGTTAGTACTCTGTCTGCAGCGGGACTTCAATCACATAGATCTGGTGCTAGTAGACCCGCCCTGAAGAGTCTTTCGAATGCAATATTATCACAAAATGCCTCATTAGCCATTCAAACAGAAGTTCCAATAGCAGAAACTGAATCATCATTCAGCCAACTAATTAGTCAAGGAGGTGATCATTCCTTTTCGAATGTTGGTGCCATTACTCCAGAAAAAGAGGTCCTTCAACCATTTCCTACTTTACAAAAGTCAAACTCGAAGAGGATTCAGAAGGTTCCCTTGATTGTAAATACTTCACCAAATGCGGAGTCTGGCACTGATTCGAAAGTGATTAGTTTTGAAACGCCAGTTAACCCATCCAGCAATGGAGCCTTGAAAGATATGAAAGTCAAGAAGGTTAGCAAAGGCGAAAAATAATTCATTAAGTTATGTATATATAAATATAAGAAGTCAAAATAAAGATATCTTGTCTAATTTTTGTGTCACCATTATATATTCATCACATACTTGATTCATTAACATTTACTTCCAACATATTTGATGTGGTGGTACCATTTTCATCATTTTCATCATTTTTATCCACCACATTAGAATTGGAATGTTGCTTTAAAATCTTTGCAAAGGCGCCTCCAATCTTATCTTTATTTAACTTAACTCTATCCAGAATATCTGTATCGATCATATGGAGGTTAATCAAAGACAACACTTTCACAGTATAGATACATAAGTCTTGTTCACATTCCCAAATTTCTGAATCGAGCCTTTGCTTCTCTTTCAATTTTCTAACTTGTTCATCGTAGTCAGTCTCTTGATCGCTACTAAGAGCAATGTTATCTTGAACAGGCTCATCATCTTCCATTTGAGTGAGATTGAAACTCTCATCATCATCAGTTTTCAATTCAATATTCAACCTTTTAGACAACTTATATTCCTTTATCAAAAAAATATTTAACATATTCTTTTGAAAGTTGTAGGGCAAGGATCCACGAATAAAAGATGAAATAATTCCTTCATTGTAAAACCCGAAGAAGTTTTGGAATGAATTGCTTTCATGATATTTATCGTAAAATATCTTGAATGATGCTACGATATCAATCACTTTTATAATCACTGAAGTTCTCAAATCATTGATCTTGTCGATTGCAAGTTGGGTCTCTGTAACAGAGAGTTCTAATGAAGATGTTCCAATCTTATCATTCAACCAATCGCTACAAGAACCAAGATTATCGAAGATTTGCAAAACGGATTCTACGCTTGGGTTTATACTTTCAAACATTACTTGGATATCGTATTCATCTTGGTTTTTGGATTCAATCAACAGCTCAAACTTCAGTGAATTAACGATCAAGATAGAGTCAAAAACTATCTCGAAAGGATGTTTAATATCACTGAGTTTCTTTAGCAAGTTAGAATCGATTTCATTCATTATACCTGAAAGATTTATTTTATCAAAAACTTTTCTTTTGATGAGATCTAACACTGGCAAGGAGGCTGTCCTAGATTCTTCCATGTACTTGTTAATATCAATAAACTCTCCAACTCTATTTAGTTTACTCATAGGAAATGATAAATCTTCTAACCTATCAATAAGACCTTCTTGAACCGCTCTTGCTTCTTCATACAACGGAATTTGATTAATGATATCAATACACTCATTGGCAAGATCTTGCAATACATCATCGACTTTATTCTTTACTGATGGAGTAACCATTGCAACTCTATCAGAATCAAAGTTGACTAAAAACTTACTAAAATAATCATCAAATACTATCATAACTATATCACTTGAATCTTTAGTAAAATCTCTGTAAATCTCAAATAATGAATTGTTAATATGATTAAATAAGTCGACCTGATTTGAATTCTGAAAGGCAGCAAAAATATTCTGTGTTTTGTTATAATCTCCTACCAATAAATTCCAGATCATTAAAAATATACTTAATGTTTCTGTAGATTTCATCAGTAAGCTGAAAACAGACCTCAAATCATATATCAACTTAGGCAAAACATCAACTGCATTATCAATCTCATTATCGGGTTTCTTTTTTGATATGATATATTGAAATGAACCGAGTATGAAATTCAATAGGATTGACTTATCAAGATTCAGTGAGAGTTCAAGCTTATCTTTTAATTTGATTGAATCTGCCTCTGATAAATTAAAATCAATATTTGAAATATCGAATATCAAATACTTCACTAAAAATGGCCAACTTTTGCAATAATATGATAATTGATACAAATTTTTGTAGATAATTGACACTGGGAAATATTCACTTACCTTATCGCCACTATAATCAGAAGCATCTTCTTCTTGAGCATCTTTGATGATATCGATTAAACATTTAACCTTTAAAGCTTCATTTAGATCAAGTAATTCGATATTGCTATTAAGTGCATCATGGAATTCAGTCCTAAATTCTTTAATCTTTTCTATATTTACACAATTAATGAATTTACTATATTCAGCTCTTAATTTTTCATTGTTGACTTTACTGAAACCTGAAGAAAATTTGATCAAATCTAAAAATTTCAGAATTATTGAAATTTGTTCATCATAATCGATAAAACTTAACTTTACCAATTCACTTAAAATATTGATTGAATTCATTCTCACTTGTGGATCTTCATCTTTACAACATATGCTTATTATTTGAGATTTAAACCTTGAAGTGAATTGCCTGAATTCTGAGCCCATAATCAACTTTTCTGTAGTTGAATACTTGTACAATTTTAACAAAGATTTAGTTACTTCAATTCTAACATGATTATTTGGGTCTGATAAAAGCCAGCCAAAATAACGTAAATAATTTGATTGGAAAAAGAAATCAGGATAGTTCAACATCCAATTGCATAAACCAGTCATGCATTCTTGTCTGATCAAGGGATCAATATCACGATATCTATTTACAAACACGGTTTCAGTTATGTCAGTCAAGTATTCAACTATGGTATTTTTTTGATGACTAAATTGTTTTATATTTTCTTGAATAACTGCTTTCCTATCTTTATTTGACTTTCTTCCCTTTGAAGCATTTTTAAACTGGTTGGTTGATTTATTTAAGGAATCAATAGTATCCGATACTATGGAACATAATACTGATTGAATATTCATTAGGATTGTAGTTGAAATGAATCTCAATGGTCTCACTGAACAAGTGGTTAAAGATAATAACCAGGTGAAAATATTTGTTGCTAAAGAAGAACTTAAGGATTCTTCATTTTTTTGGATTAATTCATTTTCAGGAACATATAGGAGTTCTTTTTTGTGGCATAAATCAATCAATTCATTAAAGAAATCCAATACGTTAACTTTGAAGAATTTCAAATCTTTGTTATTGGAAATAAAGGGATACTCGTGATTTTTTTGGTTTTGGAAGGCGATTGATAACTCTTCTATGGTTTCTGGAGCAGAATCCAAATTGGATAAGTCGTGCGGTTGTAATAGATAGATACAACCACAAGATCTTAAGATCAAATTTACTAGATTAGTGATAGCCAAATTATCATTATCGGAGTAAAAATCGATCCATTCCAAGGCTAAATCTTGGATGGAAACTTCTGGATTACAAAGGGCCTTGTACAATTCATTTTCAATGAAATCTTCACCCAATGCTTCAATGGTTTTGGGTAATTTTTTTTGTTTGGAACGAGTTTTGGAGTTAAGTTTACGCTTCTTTGAGGTTCTTTCTTCGAAATCTGAATCTGAATCATATTCTTCAACCAGTGAGACTTCTGATTCTGGGTCACTTCCTTCAGTATATACCACTGCCTTTCCACGTCTTGACCTTCTCTCTCCTATACTCATGATAAGTTTCTCTATTAGATCTTTTCTACTTGATCTATATTTTACCCAAATTCAATTTGCAACAACTTAAATTGCTTCAAAACTTTTCAAATTTTCTCCAAATTTTCTCCAAACTTCGTGTATAATCTTGCGATACTTCTGTGAATTCTTGTGTTTACTTTCGAGATTGTACTTCCCTGTTTATACCTCTGAACACTTCCCGTTCTATGTATACTTCTCGTGCACTTTAAATTAACCGCTGCTTAATTTTAATTTTTTAATTAACGCGGCCGTCGTGTCTTGTGGCGAATATGAAAAATGAGAATTTTGGAAAAACAAAATTCAACGAGAAGTAAAACACTAATATAAGAAACCTGAGAAGGAAGAGTATTATATTAGCGGAAAAGTAGACAAAAGAAGATTGTACGCTACGAGATAGATTGAGAGAGATCTGGAATATTGATAGTGTTTAAAAAATTAATCAGGGTTATTGATAGTTGCTTTTTGCCTACGAATTTTCATAAGGTAGTGAGCTTTTAAAGAGATTCAAGTAAGACTTAATCTAACCAAAAAAGCTTTGAAAATAAGATGTCAGCGAGTGCCAGTGGATCCGTTGGACCAGAGAGTCCAGTTGATGTTCAAATGGAAGATGATAATGGAATCAAAGTCGAAGATAAATCCAAGGCTATTGATTTAGAGAAAGCTAAAGTCTCATTTCAAGATAGAGCACAACAATATTTAGCTGAACAAGGTAAACATGTAATCTTACCATCTTTTGCCAAATGGTTCAACATGAATGAAATTAATGAAATTGAAAAAAATCTGTTCCCAGATTTTTTCCCTAAAGATGATAATAAAAAATCAAGCTATAAAACTGCAGAAACTTATAAATACATTAGAGATTTCATGATAAATTGTTACAGATTAAATCCAATAGAATATTTAACCGTCACTGCCTTGAGACGTAGTTTAGCAGGTGATGTCACTTCAATCATTAGAGTTCACCAATTTTTAGAAAAATGGGGGTTAATTAATTATCAAATCGATCCAAGAACTAAACCTTCAACGGTTGGTCCTCAATATACTGGTCATTTTCAAATCATATTAGATACTCCAAGATCTTTAGTTCCATTTGTACCAGAAGATGCCCAAATCTTAAAGTCTTCTGAAGAATCAAATGGTGAAAGTAATGGTACTAAAATTGAGAAAGATTTACCATCACCACCTACTTCAGATGATGATTTTAAAACAATTCCTTTGAATTTAGAAGTTAGAAAAAATATATTTAATAACTCTAAAGATAATTTCAAAGAAAATACTAACCAATATATTTGTAATATTACTGGAAAAGATACAAATGAGGTTAGGTATCATAATTTAAAATCAAGAAATCAACCAAATTCTGCTCAAACTATCAATAATGCCAATAATATAAGTGAAGAATGTTTTGAACAAGGATTATTCCCAACCAATTTCCAATCAACTGATTTCTTAAAATTCACTAAATCAAAAAATTCTGATAATTGGAATGAACAAGAAATTTTATTGTTATTAGAAGGTTTAGAAATGTTTGGAACTAATGATATTTTAAGTAATGATCATCAAGAAAATATAAGTCAATTCAATAAGAATTCAGATCAATGGGAAAAAATTAGTTCTCATATAGGTACTAAAACAAAACAACAATGTATTTTAAAATTTATTCAATTACCAATTGAAGATAATTATTTGAATAAATTAATCGAAAGTAAAGATACAAAAGATTCAACTAATAAAGAAACTTTGATTCAAGATATAGTTTCAAAAATCATCAAACAAGATGAAGGTAAACAAATTTTGAGTGATAATTCTGTTAAAAAATTACAAGAAATAAATAAAGATTCAAATGGTTTAATTAATCAAGTTACTGAATTGACTTTAGAAAAAATTAATTTGAAATTAAATAATTTATCAATCTTAGAAGATAATTTAATAAAAGTTGAACATCAAATGAATTTAGAAAGGAAACAATTAGCAATTGAAAGATGGTTACAATTTGAAAAAATTCAAAAATTCAAAAACTCAAATACTAATCCCGAAATCAATAATTTATTAGATGATTTATTAACTCCAGTTCAATTAACTGAAATTAATTCCAATTTCAATAAAAAAATTGATTTATCTGACAATTTATCAAATGAAATTGAAAATAGTAACCAAATTAATAATTTACCTTTAAGTGTAACTAAACCTCAAGCTTATCAATTTTGGTCAGGTTAGTCAATGTATTGTAGTATAATAGATTTTTATTTTTATTTCTTTTATCTTTTCTTGTCCTTTACTTCCATTTTTCTACGTATTTTCTTTGCTTCTTGTGTTTCTCCAGGTTTCAGATCTCGAATTGACGGAATCTTATATACGGAATAGTTGAAAAATTATTCCATATAAAAATCTCATATAAAAAGATCCAATAATCATCGTTTACAACAACATATCATGTCCTTGAAATATATAGACAACGCTAGAAAGATCTTGTGTATTGGAAGAAACTATGCAGCCCATATCAAAGAGTTAAACAATGCCAAACCACAGCAACCATTTTTCTTTTTAAAACCATCATCATCAGTGTTGAAACCAAATGAAGGTCCTTTATTGATCCCAAAAGGGGTCGTAGCTCACTATGAAACTGAATTGGCATTTACTTTGAATAAGGATTTGAAAGACTTGTCACCAGACTTTTCCCATGAAGAAGCCTTGGATGCTATTGAAGGTTATTCTTTGGCTATTGATATGACTGCTAGAAATGTCCAAGATGAAGCTAAAAAGAAAGGTTTACCTTGGTCAATTGGTAAAGGTTTCGATACCTTCTTACCTTTGTCAGATTTCATCCCTAAATCAGAGATTCCAGACCCTTATAACGTGAGATTGTCATTGACCCTCAATGGTGAAACAAAACAAGATGATTTGACAAACTTGATGTTATTCCCAATCCACAGAATTTTATCTCATATGTCAGCTATCATGACTTTACAAAAGGGTGATTTGATTTTAACCGGTACTCCAAAAGGTGTTGGTGCAGTCAGCCCAGGTGATAAATTAACTGCTACTTTAAGTTATAATGATAAAATCTTGGAAACCATCGATTTAAACGTTGAACAAAAGCCTGGTCCATATGAATATAAAGAAATCTAATTATTGGTATTTACATTAATAAATTCTATACAGCCAGTTTATCCTATATAAAAATCCCATCTTTTGGTGGTGAAAATTGCCTCAAGGTGATTCCAGCTTCTAACATAACTTTATGTGTTGATTCATCCATCGAATAACTTTGAGCGTAAACAACTTCACTGATCCCACTTTGAACGATTTTAATGGAACAGGTCAAACAAGGACACGTATTACAATACAAAACACTTCCTTCACCATTATTTCCATTAATTCTGTCTCTACCACTCTCTAAAAGTGCATTTTCTTCAGCATGTAAACAAAGACATGTTGATAATGCAGCTCCACTTCCTTGGCCCTTGTTACATCTATCACAACCACCTTCATTACAGTTGGTCAAATGTCTAGGGGTACCATTATACCCAGTTGCAATAACTCTATTACCTCTAACAATAACACACCCTACTCTTCTTTTCATACAATTGGATCTTAAAGCAGCCAAGTCTGCAAGTCTCATGAAGTACGAATCCCATGTAGGTCTCAATCTTGAAGCGTCAAACAAGTTTAGTTCCAGCAATTTTATGAATAAATTCTTGATTGAATTTGACGTGTTGATGATTTTTATATTGGCATGGTTATTGATATCGATTAATGGGTTTGAAGTGCTGAATAATTTGACATCGTTCAACTCGATGAATTGTTCTAAAGATAAGTCTGAGCTATTTTTGGATTTGTATCTCTCGTGTCTTAATTTGATGGGGGCATCGATTGAAATGTGTAAGAAGAATGGTCTTTTTTGAAGTAATGTTAAAACATCCGAAGTATCTATATCATTCAAAACAAAGTTATTTCTCCAATTCAAAGTTACATGTTCTGCCAAATCATTCAACGTATCGAATACTTTACTGTCCATAGTTGACCCATAAATGGATCCATTTATGGATCCATTGATGGGGTCCTTTTTATTCAAACCATCTAAAGATTTTTCTGATGATTTAGATGATTTAATACTGATCAAAGTGAATCCCTGGAAGGTCAAATACCTCGCCACCTCCGTCTTTCCACTACTCAATGTTCCTGATATACCTATCAACATTTCTGCTACTTCCTTTTGTGTAACTCCCTGCTATCAGATACGTGTTGTGGATATATTTACCTCTGCTCTTGTATTCTGTAAAAATCACAAAGTGCGCGTTATCGTTTATCAGTAGATTCTCAAATATTATACTGAGTATTGGTTGAGTAAGATTGCTGGCAATTGAAACACATAAGAGCCAAACCAACGAGTCGCTACATCAGAAGACCAATTCCATTCTATTTGCTTATAAGCTGAGTTATTTACTTTTTTCCTCGATTCCAACAAGGCTAATCTTTGCTTTGTACCTGGTCATCGTTATAGTGGTCACAGCGTTTAGCATATAATTTTTAAGAATAGGGGCACATCCTAGTTTGAACATGAGACTGATTGTATTCCTTTTGGTATCGGTGATGGCCATGTTGGTCAATGCTACCATCCACAAAGAGGGATATTGTGCCATGTATGACAATTGTGGTAAAAAATCATTTTTTGGTTCAGAATTACCTTGTCCCAATAATATCGAAGCCGTTAAACCAGATGCCAAATCAGTCGAAATCTTATCCAGTATTTGCGGTAAAGACTTCCCAATGGATACCGTATGCTGCTCACAGAGTCAGTTGGTCAACCTACAATCCAATTTAAAGAAGGTTGACCCATTAATTAGTTCTTGTCCTGCTTGTAGGAAGAATTTCTACGACTTCTTTTGTGAATTCACCTGTTCTTCAAATCAGTCCTTGTTTGTAGACATAACCAAAACCGGGGTAGCAACAGATACTAAGAAAGAGATCGTCACAGAGTTAAGTCAATTTGTAGAACCCGATTCGGCTGCTAAGTTCTTTCAATCTTGTAAGAATCTTAAATTTTCTGCCACTAATGGTTATGCAATGGATTTAATAGGTGGTGGTGCTACAAACTTTAAACAGTTCTTGAAATTTTTGGGTGATGAAAAACCTTTATTGGGTGGCTCTCCATTTCAGATTAATTTCGAATATGAAGTTAAACCTGATACTGATTTAATCTTGAGAAATCCTGATATGAAAGATTGTAATGATTCACAATATAAATGTGCTTGTTCAGATTGTGTTGAATCTTGTCCAAAATTGCCTCGTTTCAATGGTTTAGGTGATACTTGTACAGTAGGGGCAATTCATTGTTTTTCGTTTGCAACTATCATTGTATTTGGCTGTTTAATACTCGCATTAGGGTTATTCCATGTTTATATTGCAAAGAATAAAAAACGTCAATTCTTCGATAATGATTTAGATGTCACTTTGAGTCCTTCCAACTTTTTGATTCAAACAAAGAATCCTTATACCATAGATGGTTTGTTGAGCCAAATAACTGAAAATATAGTTGTGAATATCGAAAGTTTCTTTACCTCAACTGGAAGATTCTGTGCCAAATTTCCTGGGTTGACCATAGGTTCCAGTTTATTTTTGAGTGCTTTATTAACATGTGGTGTTTATTGGTTGGAGTTCGAAACCAATCCAGTTAATTTATGGGTTAGTCCAAATGAACCTCATCTCAAAAATTATGAATATTTCGAAGAAAACTTTGGTGAATGGTACAGGGTAGAACAAATTATAGTTAGTAAAAAGAACCACTCACAAATTCTTAACTGGGACGTTGTAAAATGGTGGTTTGAACAAGAATTAATCTTACAAGAATTTGAAATTGACAATGAAACCGTCTCATTAGATGAATTTTGTTTTAAACCATTAGGTGGATCTTGTGCCATTGAGTCATTCACACAGTATTTTAATGGCGATATCAATTATTTGACTCCGAATAATTGGGATTCTAAGATCAAAGATTGTGCTGATAGTCCTGTTAATTGTTTACCTAGTTTTCAACAACCATTAAAACCTAATTTGTTATTTGATACTAATGACGTTTTGCATTCGAAAGCATTTGTGGTAACTTTGTTATTGAATAAGAACAGCTCAAATGAAGAATATACTACTAGGGCAATAGCTTACGAGAATAAATTAAGAGATTGGTTACTTGATTTACAAGACAAAAATCCAGATCTTAATATTGCTTTTAGTACTGAAAATTCATTGACTGAAGAATTGAATAAATCAACCAACACTGACATTTCAGTCATTGTGATTTCTTATTTACTTATGTTCTTATATGCATCAATATCTTTGGGAGGTAAAATACCAGTAAAGGCTACATTGAAAAGTTTGATTCATACAAGATTCCAATTAGGATTGGGTGGTATAGTAATTATATTAATATCAGTATGTTCATCTATTGGATTATTTGCTTTAATAGGGTTGAAGTCGACTTTAATCATTGCTGAAGTCATACCATTTTTGGTATTGGCAATTGGTATTGATAATATTTTCTTACTAGTCCATGAATTAAAATTAGTTAATGAAGAGGAAGCCATGGCAGACTCGTCAATAGAAGATAGAATTGCCAAAAGTTTAGGAAATATTGGACCATCATGTTTTATAAGTGCTGTATTGCAGATTTCAATGTTTTTATTAGCAACTAATGTTGATATGCCAGCAGTTAAAAACTTTGCATATTATTCTGCTGGTGCAATACTTATTAATTTTATCTTACAAATGACAGCATTTGTTGGATTATTATCATTAGATCAGAAAAGATTGGAAGAAGGTAGATTAGATTGTTTCCCATGGATCACACCAAGTGTTGAATTAGAAACAGAAACAGATGATGAACAGGTGCATGTCGATTATAATTTTAGTAAAATTATAAGTAAATACTATGCACCCAAAATTTTACAAAGAACTACTAAACCAAAGATTTTAACAATTTTCATTTTATGGTTGGGTGTTTCACTTAGTTTGTTACCATATATTGAATTAGGATTAGATCAAAAAATAGCCCTTCCTAAAGAATCTTATTTGATAGATTATTTCAATTCACTTTATGACTACTTGAATGTTGGTCCACCTATTTTCTTTGTTGTTAAAGATTTGGATGTTACAAAAAGAGAAAACCAACAAAAGATATGTGGTAAATTTTCCACATGTAATGAATTTTCATTGTCCAATATAATTGAGCAAGAATATAAAAGATCAGATAAATCAACTATAACTGATCCAGTTTCAAATTGGTTAGATGATTATTTAACATGGTTGAATCCAAACTTGGATTTATGTTGTAGGTTACAAAAGAAGGATCCAAGTCAATTTTGTTCACCAACAGCCCCTGAAAGGATGTGTCAAGTTTGTTATGCAAATCATGAACCACCATATAACATTTCAATGGAAGGGTTACCACAAGGCGAAGAGTTTATGTATTTCTTTAATGAGTGGATTGAACAACCTAGTGATCCATGTCCATTAGGAGGGAAAGCGCCATATGGGAATTCGATTACATATGATAAAGAAAAAATTATATCATCATATTTCAGGACAAGTCATTCACCATTAAGAAGTCAAAGGGATTTCATAGTAGCATTTGAAAATTCCTTAAGGGTTATTGAAGAGATTAATAAGTATCAAGTTGAACAAAATGGAGAAGAATTGGATATGTTTGCATTTTCACCATTTTATATTTTTTTCGTTCAATATCAAACAATAATCAAGTTGACATTTACCTTAATGGGGATAGCACTTTTAATAATTTGGGGTATTAGTTTTATACTTTTAGGGTCATTTAGAAGTTCTACGATTTTGGTAATTACGATAATTCTGATTATGGTGAATATTGGAGGAATTTTATCAATTTGGAAAGTTTCACTTAATGCGGTGAGTTTAGTGAATTTAATTATATGTATTGGATTAGCAGTTGAATTCTGTATTCATATTACAAGAGGATATTTGAGAGCATCGGAACATATTGATTTATTACCAGATGAGATGACAATATTTAATCAATTTATGAATAGCGATGAGCATATTAAACATCCACAAACAATAAAAGCATTTAATACAATGGTTAATATCGGAGGATCAGTTTTGAGTGGGATCACATTGACTAAATTCATTGGAATCGCCGTATTGGCCTTTACAAGATCAAAAATTTTTGAAGTTTACTATTTTAGGATGTGGTTGTCGTTAATTGTTGTTGCAGCCGTTCATGCATTGTGTTTATTACCAATCTTATTAAGTTATTTTGGTGACCTGCCAAAAAAGATTCAAATTCATTAAATAATTCCATTCACAACAATCATTATTACACTATTGTGACTGTAACCTACAACTACAACTATAACTACAAAAACAATTAACAACCTAACCCATACAACTTATCTCATGACAACCATATAAAGCCAAATGTCTCAGACATTCATCTGTCGTCATTATTTGTTTGTGTTTGTTGGTGTGTGAAAAAAAAAACACTTTTTATATTACCGACATCGTCTATAATGTTGCCGACACCATCCATAGTTATGCCGACATCCATAATTTTTCACACGACCGTAATTCCCAACTATTTTCTCGCTCAAAATGTTAGACGAAAAAGATATAAGGGAGTCTTTACCTAATAAAAATAGCAGAAAAAAAAGAGAAGGGAAAAGAATTAGCAAAGATGTCTACTTACGTTTTTAAATGGTATGTGGTAAAGAAGTAGAGGGAAAAGCCAGTTAATGTTAGGGAGGCTATAAAACAATAGAACTGTATGAAATTTACAACGAAATACTGGGGAAAATATGAAATTTTTGTATTTGAACTCTTATGAGTGAAAAATCTGGCAAAAAACCCTTAAATTTTCATCCATATCATCTATATTGAATCAAATACTACCTAATTCGATGCCTGTAGTGAATTGATTTCAATTAGGTATTTATGATGATTGTTTGTTTCAAGTTTCATACTCTACTGGTTTTTTAGTATGACCTAATCATTTATTGAGCAATGTGTCCTTCGGGTCATTAAGGTTTTTTTTTTTAGAATATCAACTTTGATGACAGTTTAAAGTAAAACAAAACACTTTTACTAACATTTATAGGCCAAAAGGTCCAAAAGAAGTTATCCTTACTGGTACTTTCGATAACTGGTCAAAATCTTTAGAATTAGTTAAGCAATCCAATGGTTCATTCGAATTAACCGTCCCTTTACCTTCAGAACTGGGTAAATTATTATATAAATATGTGGTCGATGGTGAATGGTCTGTTTCCAAAGATGAAAAAATTACAAAAGACGAAGGTGGTAATGAAAATAATTACTTAGATGCTTCTGACTTGGTCGAAACTAAATCTTCCAATGGCTCAAAAATTCCTGAATCCGGTGGTTTATTAGCTGCTGGTGGTGTCACTGGTGGTGTTGCTGCTGCTGCAACTGCTGCTGCAAGTGCTTTAGGTTTAACAGGTGATGATTCAAAAGATGAATCAAAAGGTACTCCAAAAGATGATACCGTTAAAACAACTGTTATGCCACAAAGTGAACCTAAACAAACATCAGTCAATGGTGAACCAGGTATCGCTGTTTTAAAAGGTGAACAATTAGAAGCCGCTAAAGCTGAACCAATCAGAAATGTTGATGCCAAAGCATTAAATGAAGATATCTCTGCTCAAGAAAAGAAAAAACAAAAGAAAAAAGTTAAAAGAAGTCAATACAAAGCTAAAAAGAAGAAGAAGGCTGCTGCCGCTGGTGGTGCTGCCGCTGTAGCTGGTGGTTCTGCCGTCGCTGCAAATAAAGCAACAGATGAAAGTACTGATGCTGATGGCACTGAAGAAACTGAAACTAGTCCAGAACCAGAATCAAAAGCAATCCCTGAAGCTTCTAAAACTCCATCAAAAACTGATGAAACCGTTGCTGGTGGTGTTGCTGATGCTCAAGAAACTAAAGAATCAGCTCTTGAAGCTAAACATGAAGTTGTTGATGAAGTTAATGAAACCGTTCCAGAAGCTAAACCAGTTGAAGAAGTTCCAGAAACCTCAGAAATTCCAGAAACTAAATCTGAAGATGTTAAAGAAGCAACACCAGCAGCTGTTGATGGTACTACCGCTACTGTCGCTGGTACTGCAATCGGTGGAGCTGCTGCCGCCGGTGGTATTGCAGCTACCAATGAACCAAGTGGTGTATCAGAAGAAGTTAGTAAGAGTGTTCCAGCAGAAGCTACTAAAGAAACTGTTGATGCACATAATGAAGTTGCCGATGCTGTTGAAGAAAATGTACCAGAAGCCAAGGCAATTCCAACTTCAGATGTTAATGGAAAAGGACCAGAAGCAGCTACCGAAGATAAATCAGCTGAAGCAGGATACCATTCATTAGATCCAAATTCACCAGAAAAAGAAGTTGACGCCGCTCCAGGTAAACCAACTTATAATGAAAATGATGAAATCGTCATTGCTCAAGGAAGTGGTAAGAACATTGAAGAACAAATTGTTGCAGCAGAAAAGGGTGAAGTTACCGTTGAAGAAATTCAACCAACTGAATCTGAAAGAGCTAGATTAACATCCGAAGCCAAATTATCATCACCATCAACCAAATCAACCAAAACAATTCCAAAAGAAACTCAAACACAACCAGCAGCTGCTGCTACCACTAATACTAAAGCATCACCTGCTAAAGCTGCTCCAAAAGAAGATAAAAAGGAAAAGAAGAAAAAGGGAGGATTTTTATCAAAATTAAAGAAAATCTTCAGTTAGAGATTTTTAGAATCAAATGATGTTATTAATTTATATAGGTTTATGTAAGTTTTTGTAATAATATATTTACTATAATACACCAGTCTAATTAAGTCTTTTTTTTTGTTATTTCATTTAAGTAATCGTCAATACAAAGTTAACCTTTAGGGGAACAACTATTGCAAAATTATAGGAAATTAAAGTGAAACTTCTAAAGATGATATCATCTCTATATGCTACCTGCTTTTAAAAGTCCTATAAATGGTTTATCTTGCTTCAAATTGAACCATTCTCTTGGTTCTGGCTTTATAGATAACTCTATGACCACAATCTTTACATCTAATGGCATCACTCTTATTCAAAGAAAATGATGACCCACATTGTGCACAGTAGTATTTCACACCCAAGGACTTGGATGCAACGTATCCATGGGCTGCATGGGAGATGGATGATGGTGCTGTGAATCCTTCTCTTTGTGGTGATGACATCTTAGTTATTTAATATTGAAAAATTTTTCAGTGCGATAATTCTCAATAACGTTTATTGATAGTACTGAAGCAGTCTTAGAGAGCGTTAGTACGACAACTCCAGTACTACCTTCTCCAACACTACCATCTCCAACGCTACCATCTACAGCAACGCTAAACTGTGTCTAAATTTTGAAAAGTTGGTGAAAACAGCCATAAAAGTTTCTTAGACCTAAGGTTCTTTAATAGAGTGTTTAGATCTAAAAGAATATATGGTATGGATAATGTTAAGAATGCTATACTACGGATGAGCCGTAGAGTTAAGGCTCTTGATAAGGTTACAGGTGATCGAGTCTATGGGAAAGTCATTGAAAAGAGACCCAAAACTGAAATAATCCAAAAAGAAAAATCCCCATCCTCCTTTAAATTAACTAATGAACTAATGAATAAACTGAGACCGTTCCTTAAGAATCATGAGAGAAAGAAATTTCAAGAATTCCTAAAACCATTGGGTTTTGAAAACTTGAAAGTCTTCAATGAACCTTCAAAGCCCTTCAATTCGGATTTGGCAAAGACTAATTGGAAATTACAGAATTCAGAGGCCAATTTAGTCATTTATAAAAATTTCCTAGATAATCAATTAGCCTTTAATGAGATGATTGATTTGCTTATAAAGCTAACACCCGAAAGCTTGAAAGGTGACCGTTCTGAATTCAGTCACATGAAAATCCTTAATGAATATGAAAAGGACATAAATTCCATAAAGTTTCAAGTCCCAAAATTCTATTTCAAACCATTAGGTCCTCTAAATCAGGTGGAAAACTTTGAAGAATATATTTACTTCTTGACACATTCCAAGATTTACAATCATTCCACAACATCTTCATTAAACGGGTTGGTTAATGATATTTTATTATATACTCATAAACTAGATAATACTCATTTCAAAGGTAAACGTAATGTCAGAACATTCAATAACCTAATCAAATATTATGGAGTTGATAAAAATCAAAATTTATTCGCAAGAAGTCTTCTCTTGGTTATGGAACAAGATGGAATAGTCCCAAATATCGATACTTTCAATAACCTAATAAAGATGAGTATTTTGAATTCCCATATAAGATCAACTAATACCAATAAATTCAAGATCATAATTAAGTATTTGAAATTAGTCAAAAACTGTAATTTACTGGTCAATTTATTAACATGGCAAAGAATCTATTCTTGTATCAATAATATTTACTTGAAAGAACAGTTTTTGAATCAAATCTCTTTGATTAATTTGCCAATTACAAGAGATTTACTCAATCTCTTGATTGATGATTATATGAAACATTGTAGATCCAGTAAAGATTTGATAAATTTTATTGAAAATGAAATTAACTATAAAGACTGGCAAAGTAATGATAAAATTGTCAATAAGGTCACATATTTCAAGGTTTTAAAAGAAGAAGAATTCCCAACAACTTTTAATCAATACACAAGGCAACATATTTATCTGGCTATAAATAAGTTGAAAATTTCAGATCATGAAAAACTTGAATTGATGCTTAAATACTATGAACCTGATTTAATCTTGATTGATAGATTATTGGAGACTTTAAGTAAATTTAATTTTTCCATAAATGAAGTTCATAAAATATTTATGAAACTTTTGTACGATTTTATGAAACTAACTGATACAGATTATCAAATAATGAAAAAATTCTCAAAATCAGTTAACCTACTAGAAGCAAAGCTTAATTATTTAAAATTAAAACCAGTGCCTCAAGACTCGAACATTTCAGAAATTCAATTGGATAATGTTAGATTTAATATTCCACAAAGGGTTTTAAATTCACTTGAAATCAAAAAGATTAAACTAATGAATAAAAGCAAGTTGAATCAATATTTATCAACGATTGATGAAAGATTAAAAACTAATAATATATTGTAAATAGTGTACTATAGAGGAAATGCATAAAATATAAATTTATATAAACTTTATATTATACTCAAATCTAAATATCTGTATCAATTTTAGCCATACTTAATTCATATGCGAAACCAACAGTTAATTTGGCATGTTCTTTAACATGATTGAAATCAATTCTATCAATAGTGTCATATACACTATGAATGTATTTACTGGAGTATTTGAATTCTGATTCAATAACAAAACTTGCAGGAAATCCATGTTCAACTGCACTAGCGTGATCAGAACAAGCATAACCACATAATGTTTCATGATAAGGAATATCACAATATTTTTCAATAATCATTCTGATAAAATTATTCAAACCCAAGGAAGTATAATCTGTGATCAAACCCATATGCTCGTCGCCCTCTTCCATATTACCAGTATATCCAGTCATATCTTGTTGTAATAAACCAACAACTGTTTCTTGAGCTTGATAATAATTTTGGTAAACATCGAAAGAACCTAATAATCCACCTTCTTCAGCTGAATAGAAATGGAATTCTAAGGTTTGATGAGGCTTGAATTCACCACTGATATAAGATTCCATCAAAATTCTGAAGACTTCCAAAATAGTAATGGTTCCCGATCCATCATCATCGGCTCCAGGAGCTTTCATTAAACTGGGGAATAAAAGGTTGATAGAGTCTTGATGGGCACCAACAATAACTTTTGAAGTGACTTCACCGGGGATACTTGCAATGATGGAAAATTGGTCCCAACCTTGATGATTAACTCTGGAAATGTTAATTTTATCTTTAACTGGTTCAACGATATCGAATAATTTACCTTCCAACCATTCAGCACTTTCTAACCCAGTTTCAGACTTGTAGTATCTGGTATAAAACGAAGTAAACTTACTCAAGTTTTCATACATTTTGTCTGTGTCGATATTGCTAATTAAAGACTTAACTGCATCCTTATGTTCAATTTGAGTTGGATAAGTATAATTTTTTGGAGGTGGGATATCACTCAATTGCTTAGAGCCAGCCAAAAGGATCATATTAGTAATATCATTCAATGGGATACCTTCTAAGAGGCCATTGGCTTGAGCTTCTTTGATATTGATAGAATTAGTGACATCCATAAACTTGATATTCTGTCTTTTCAAATGCAACTTCTGTGCTTCACTGACCCATTGAAACTCTTCAGGACCCAATTTAATTAATCTGTTGGGTGTGTCGTCTTGAAAGACCTGGATATTTCCAGAGAATGGAAGCGAGACGACTAATGGAACGATTGCTAATAGACTTGTTATCTTCATGATAAGGAAACTTTTGATAATGCGAAAACAATGAGGAATACTAATACTTAATATAATGACATACTTACTATTGTACTTGTAGTGGAGTAAGTACTGGAAGATATAACTCGTAAAGGTAATATTAAGTAAAGCTTTTTGTTCTAAGGCCGTTTGTTTTGTTTGGCTTTTTTTTCTGATTCTTAAGAGACGTTGTAGACCTGGGGAAAGATGATGATAATTAATCAAAGATGTAGAAATCACAGAATATATATTTTTGTATGTAAAACTAATATCTAATTAGTAGTGGTGGAGTTTTCTTTAGAAATTAATTGTCCTTGTTGTACGGTCAAGTTTTCACCATTTGGACCAACATCAAGACCAAGAATGTTATCGATTAATGCATCTAAGAAGGTAACGATTGAATTGACTGAACCTGGGTACAAGACATTTGTTAATCTGGTGGTTTTAGTACAACCACTGACTGGAGTACCACCTTCTAAGATTTTCTTGACCCATGCAAAAGCAGCACCACTTCCTTGAGCCATTTCAGTAATATGACCAGCAGTTGCATCAGCATTGAATTCTAATGAGCTAATACCAGCATCACACCAGATATCATAAACTCTTTCTGCTTGGTCATATGGAACAATACCATCGATTTTACCATGGTAAACAAAGATTGGGATCTCTGGCATGTTTTCAGGAATCAAACCTAAAGTATTATTAGTCAAGATTTCTTTAATTGGAGATTGACTTAAAACTGCAGTACCATCTTTGAAATATCTATTATCACCTTCGAAATAGTTGGCAAAAGCATAATCTCCAAGAGCAGTAATTAAACATTCATCATAAACTTTGGTGAAATCTTGGTATTTATCTTCATACATTGCTGTCTTTAAGAATTCGTATAATTCAGGATATTCATTACTTAAACCTGAAATACCTGTAGCACCTAAACCAGCAAAGATACCACCATTAACAACAGGTTCAGCAGTGACGGTTGCAGTGATATTAGTAACCCATCCACCTAAAGCAGCACCTTTTAAGTTTGATGATAATTCAGGGGCATAATTTGGCTGCAAAGCTGATGCCCAACCTGCGGCTAATGAACCACCAGAATAACCCCAAAGAACAGTGTCGGCATTTGAACTAAGACCAGTAATGTTTGAACTCTGTAAAGCAGCTCTAAGGGAATCTAAAACAGCATGACCAGCTTGAAGACCACCAGTAAAGACAGATTTTGGACCTTGGAAATCAGGTGAAACAACATAATAACCTTCATCTAAAGCAGTTTGCATCAAGAAAGTTTCGGCTTGAGAAGTAACAGTTTTTAAACCACCACCATTCAAGAAAGCATAACTTGGAGAACAATCAACATCAGAAGAATCTTGAGCGACTTGGTAACTAACCAATTTATCCTTTTTAGCATTATAAGGTTCGAAAACGGTTGTAACAATAGCATTTGGATTACCGAAAGAATCTTCAGATCTGACTAATAATTGCCAGGTGTTTTGGATCTTAACTTCAAAGTAAATACTCTTAAGTGGAGCTGGGGCAACTCTTGATTTCAAGATAGTACCAAGTGGAAAATCTTCATAACCATCATCAGGTTTATAGAAAGAATCTTCAGAAGGAGGAATCAAATTTTGAGGAGCAGCTAAAACTAAGTTAACAAGTAATAATACTTTTAAGACTTTAGTAAAGATCATTTTGAATTAAATTGAAATGGAATGAAATCGTATTGAATTAAAAGATACAAATTCAAAGACATATTTAGATGTTTAAATAGTTTTTTTTTTTAAGATTTTCATTCAAATGCCTTTGTTTTTCTTTTCAAAATTGGTTGAAGAGTTAATAAATGGAATAGGTAGTAGTATGTACAATACTACGTAAATTGGATTCATTTGTAAAAGTTACTTAAAGTGAAACTGCAAAAAAATGGTGTTTAACCTAAAACATAAATATGGTTATTGTTGCAAAGAAAGCTTAATGCAATGCACAATTACAGAGTTACTAATCATTTGGATTGACTTGGACGAAATTAGAAGTATTCAGGGCCTTAATCAACCAATAAGATTGGCATACACGGAAATAATTGATCCAAAAAATTGTAAATATAAGGTTTTGTTGTAAGGGGAAACAACCTCCAAGACCCGTGGTTTGAGTCAGATAACTACACGGGGATATAGTTACTATATCAGAGACCTACACAGAGGGATTATTACTCGATTAGACATCAAGGTTTGGAATTATACAAGACTAGAGTCATGGAGATTGGTGGTTGAGTGAAATTTTAAGCCCTTAGGGAGGAATGATTAACAATGGTGATGATGCAAGTGCAACGCATTTCAGCCGTAAATCGAAAAGTTTATAATAGGTTACCAATAGATCGGGAAGGTAATGATTGGACAATAGAGTTAGTGAGAAAGTAAATCTCGATATCAAAGACAATTGTAAGTGTTTTATACATTGTAAAGAAGAGAATGTTTTGATTTTGAGTAGCAATTACGGATACCAAGTAAAAGGTATTGTTTTAAGGATAACACTGCAATTGTAAAGATCCTTTTGAGGGTCCATTCACTACATAATAATTTCTTGGATGTTTACCAGATGGAGAGATTTGTCATGGCTACCAAATTACCAAAAACTCTATTAGATAAACTCTATTAGATAAACTCTATTAGATAAAGACATGACAGTTAGATATGCTTGTGGAGAATATCAACTTGTTGTTGTTTTAGGTTAATAGCCACTTTACAGGAGCGAATCAAAAATCGATCACTATTTACAAATAGTAGTTAATGCTTAATTACTAACCATTTCATCTGGACCACGGTAATGATCAAGACTATACTTGCCTTAAACATCAGGGTTCTCCTATAATTAAACTTTAAAGTTTGTTGATTGAAACAACTTTAGATATTTCGGCTATTCCTTTCATACATTTACATACTTCTTCTCACCCAATCGATCAACATTGACATTATCAACGCAATTCATCTGTTTTTATTTTTTATAACTTCGCGCTATATTTACTTCAACAACCACCACACTCTTCACCACACACTTCACCACACACATTCTTTTATCCCAGGGATATCTTTCTGCTGACAGGAACTCTTCAATTACTCTTCAACCATATTTCCCTTTTTTCCTTTCCTTTTGTGTTTTTTTTTTCTTTGGTGATTTTGTATGAGTCTTTTAAATGGAGTTATTCTTTTGTAAAGGTTTTTGGATGGTCAGGTACTGATGATTCGTGAATTATTTTCTCCATATCAATTATTTTTTCTATGTATCTATACTTATCTTCCGTTATTCATGCTTAATGGGGTCTTTTTTGGTATTGTCGTGTAATTTGTACAGTTGGTGGACCGATGTAGCACAAAAGATATCAAAAGATTTAATAAAACTAACATGAAAATAGACTTACCATAAAAAAAGACCAACATAAAAGAAGACGAACAATATTATTGGTGGAAATAGGGGAAAATGAATGATTGAAGAAAAAGTATTAAAGTAGTCATCAAAACTTTATGAAAGATGAAAAACCAATTGTGATTGGATATACTTTTGTAACTATAGTTTGAATGGCTAGGTATTTAGATAAAGGTTTCTGAAAGAAATAAATTTTTTTAAAGAAAAAGAAGAGATGGTAATCTATAAAGATAGGAATTGGATTATAAGGGATTTCTTAAAGTGATGGTATATGTATTCATAACTTCTTTGCTCATATCTTCTTCGCTCTTTAGATCTCTAGTTCTAAATTTCCCATATCTTGATACTCTTTAAAGATGAAGGGGCCGCATGTAATTTTCGTGTGATCTTCAAGCTGTCAAGATGACTGTCAAAAAAAATCTTAAAAATATCCCTACTTTATCTTAGATGAATTATAATACAAGTGATCAAAAACATACAAAAGACCCTTTTGGTGATGCAAACAAAGGACCCGATAGTGAAAGATCTGATAATGAAAGACCTGATAATGAAAGACTCAACGGTGAAAAACCAAATTACGATGTTTATGAAAATGCCATAACAACTTCAAATAAATGGAATTTGGGTAACACTATCTATGCCACATTTGCTTTTGTTATTGCAATTGTTGCCTTGAGTAGAACAATCAATAATTGAACAAACCCACTAAGGGGAAGTATTAGAACTTCAATAGTAAAGTGCCACTAGTTAAGAGTAAAAAGTTTATAGAAAATATATTGTGTCACTTATTGAGCTCATAATTTTAATGATTATATCTTAAGATCGAGTATTTTCATCTATCGCAAATTTAACATCAGCTGAAGGATTTCATCATATCCCTATTTTGAGCCTTATTTTTGCCACCACTTAAAGTAACCTCTAAGTCCCACTCAAAACTACCCCTAAGTAGTTCCCATAAAAACGAAGTAATGAAGTGACTTTTGTAGAATATTATGTGGTGCACGGATGTATTACAATTATAAGACAAAATTTAAGTAATATAACCTATATTGCAAAGTAAACTTTGGAAATCATTCAAAATGTTTTAACTGGTGGAAATATTCCCCTATATGGCACCGTATGGGTAATGCTTGGAAGGTCCTCTTCCACGAGAAAACTATTTAAACATCTTCTCCTCTGCCGTTTATAGTCTGCAAATAACTTTTAATCATGAGTTATCAAGACGATGACTATTCAAATTCACCTAAACCCAATTATGATATTCTTAAAAAATCTATAATGACATCAATCAAATGGAATATGGGTAACAGTATCTATGCCACATTTGCTTTTGTAATTGCAATTGTTGCCTTGAGTAGGACAGTCGATGGGTTCGTATTACCTGTTGTTACTTCATCTGATGTAATAATCAGACCTTCAGAAACAGAAGTTATTGTTTATGATCCGGAATTACAAAAAAGATACATTTGGTTTGTTATTGGTTTTATCTTTGGGGCTGCCAATTTTGGTGCTCTGTTATACGGCCTTGCTGACAGTTGTAGAGATTATTCTAAAAGTACAGGAGATAAATTTAGTTGCATATATGGCGCTATAAGTACTGCCGTGACTATTGCAGGGGCAGGATGGTCAGGATGGAATAAGTACATTGAGTTAGGTACTGCTCTTATTAATGCTCCTAAAAAGCGGGATATTAACCTGATTGCTAAAAGAGATTCTATTATATTTGAACTCGAAGAGACTTTCAAAAATATAACGGGATTATCAGCTGAATACGTTGGACATAATTTAGTTTCGAGAGATGTGATGATAAATAATCAAACTGTAACTACTAGCCTGTATATGCCTACTATTTTAGTAACAACTCCTCATGAGTTTTCTTATTATCATACAATTTCAGTGAGAAATGATTATAGCTTTACATCTTTAATTGGTATGATAACCAATAGCTCAACAGTTACTTCTACTTCTAAAAGAGAAGATTTCAATGAAGAAAATTTTAGTAAAGGTGGTCTAGAATTCACTCACTACTATGTAGCAAAAGAAGATAATGATAATGGTATTTTAAGTCAAACTAATGACTGGAATACAATCTATGATCAAACAAAATGTCAAGCAAAAAAAGATATTATGAATGTTCATTCTAGAGATTATGTTCAATATCAGATTTATGATAATAATAATGAAGGGACTATCGCTGCGGGTACAATCGTTGGTTTCACCAGCTCACCTAAGGGTTTCCACGGATTAAACGAGGAACCTTCTCAAGTCCCTATAGATTATAGTTGTGAAATAAATTAGATTACGGTCTCCTTCATATTTTATCTCACTTTGATTTTACGAAGTGCTTGTATGGAGCGAAATTCATTTTGTTTTATAATGAATGTTTCATAATATATGTTTTGCTCAACTATCACTATCTATTGGACTCTCTCGAACCTAAGCCTTTTTAAACTAGTGATCTTCAACTATCTTGTATAGGTGACATAGAAACTTTAATCTGTATTAATGATAGTGGCCGCATGCATGATTTTCGTGTGATCTCCAAGCTGTCAAGATGGCTGTCAATTGAAAAAACTTTAAAAATATCCCTACTTTATCTTAGATGAATTATAATACAAGTGATCAAAAACATACAAAAGACCCTTTTGGTGATGCAAACAAAGGACTCGATAGTGAAAGACTTGAGAATGAAAGATTCAATGGTGAAAGACCCAATAACGATGTTCTTAAAAAATCCATAATGACATCAATCAAATGGAATATGGGTAACAGTATCTACACCACATTTGCTTTTGTAATTGCAATTGTTGCCTTGAGTAGAACAATCAATGATTAAAACTTTTTTTAGAAAGTTAATAGTAAAGTACTAGCAAAGAGTTAATAGTAAAGAGTTAATAGTAAAGAGTTAATATATATTGTATCAGTTATTGAGCTCATAATCATGATAAGCATATCTTAAAAGAAAAGTTCTTATATTTACCTATCGTAGATTTAGTATTTAGTATTCTGCCAATGATATTGAAAAAAAAAGTCCTTCATATCTATCCATAACATCACTATAACCTTTAAGAACTTTTAATACTATTAACTTTTAGTATAGGATTAATTATTTGTTTTTCCTTTTTATAAAACACCCGTGCACCATCTGACACACCCGTGCACCATCACTAAGAAAAAAAAAAGAATACTCAAAAGATACTAAAGGTAAATAAAAGTAATAATAGAATGAAAAGATGCTAATTTGAGTAATAAAAAACAGTAATAAATGGAACTAGACGAAGTAACAATAAACCATATACTATTTGGGTTAATTGGCTTAAATCAAAAATAATTTTTTTTTTCAAATTATCATTGAGATTTGGTCTCTATTATCTACATTAGGAGTTATCCATATATTAATCTCCAGATAACTATTCATCATAGATAATATCTATAGAATTAATTGATTACAACATAAATAAAAATCTATAGAAAGCATTAATCCTAATTGACAGATAAAATCTATAGCTTAGAAGTCAAGCCATAGATAAAATCTATAAAGAAAATATTATTGAAAATATTATTGAAAATATTATTGAAGGTCTCAAGAACTAAAGAAAAAACAATATAAATGTCATCTATTAGTGATGAATATGAAACACTAGAAGTAATAGGTAAAGGTTCCTTTGGAATTGTACGTAAAGTAAAGCAAAAATCAGATGGTCAACTTTTCGTTAGAAAAGAAATTGAATATACTTCAATGAATAATCAAGAGAAAAATCAATTGATATCTGAATTGAGAATCTTAAGAGAGTTAAACCATCAACATATTGTCAAATATTGTAGACATGATCATATAATCTCCAAAAAATCAATCCATATTTATATGGAATACTGTGATGGTGGTGATTTGGGCCAAGTCATAAGTAATTTTAAGAAAAATAAAGAAACTGTACCTGAAGAATTCATTTGGCAAGTTCTTGTTCAAACCTTACTAGCTTTACACAAGTGTCATTATGGAATTGATGCTAAAAAAGTTAACTTATTCTCCAACATCGAACCTGAACCAACCATCAACTCAGAAACCGTTATTATTCATAGAGATATTAAACCTGATAATATCTTTATGTTGAATAATGGTAAAACAATTAAATTAGGTGATTTTGGTTTAGCTAAAATGATAACCTCATCTAATGATTTTGCTAAAACTTATGTTGGTACTCCTTATTATATGTCACCTGAAGTCTTAATGGACAATCCTTATAACCCAGTTTGTGATATATGGTCTTTAGGTTGTGTTCTTTTTGAATTATGTACTTTACAACCTCCATTTCAAGCTAAGACTCATTTACAATTACAAACTAAGATTAAAAAAGGTATTATTCCCGAATTACCATCCATTTATTCTTCTCAATTGACTTCAATCATCAAGGAATGTATTACAGTTGATCCTGATTTAAGACCTTCATGTTTTGATCTTTTGCAAACTTTGCCAATAAGATTTTTAAGAAAAGAAATGGAATTGAAAGAGGTTTCCATAGATCTTAATGAATACCAGAAACAATTATATACTAAAAATGAAGAGTTGAAGAAGAAGGAATTGGTATTACAAAATTTAGAACAGAAAATCTTAATCCAAAAGAATGATTTACAAGATGAATTCAATAATTTACAAAAGAAATACAATATTCAAAAACAAAAATTAGAAGAAGAATTAATTGACGAATTTGAAACAAGAAAAAAATTAATGGATCAAGAAGCAAAAGAAGTTAGATTAAATTATCAACGTGAATTCAAATTTGTGGTTGAGCATGAAGTTCAACAAAGATTAAAAGATATTTTGAATAATACAATTAAAAATAATACTTCGATACCTAATTCAAATATTAATGAATTAATCAGGAAAAAATCAGATCCTACAAAGAATATTTCAAACTTGGTTCAACAACAAGATGTTTCAACAACTCAAGCTAGAAATTTCTTACATCAGAATAATTATTATCAAGAACAACCTAAACCAAGGGGTCCTAAAGAATTACATGATGATAATAGAAGAATTCCTTTAAAAATAAGAAATGATTATGATGATTATGATTTAATTAATCGCAAGGTATCACCACCAAACATTCAAACTCCTTCTTTACCGCAGTATACTCCTTCAAGATTCACTACGAACAATAATTATAGGAAAAGAGTTACTGATGAATTAGAAAGATTAAATCTTGAAAAAAGACATATACCAGAATTTGAAGAAGTTTATTTAAGGAAAAACTATCGTCATTAGCATTAAAAGAAAATGGGAGAGGGCAGAGTGAAAAAGGTATTTTTTAATTAGGTTTGATGTATTATTATGGAAAATTTTAATAAAGGCATTTATTTTATTTCTTTTTCTCTCTTTTTAAATCAAACAATTAATCTACCCATTTATTACCAGTTAAAAGTTCATAAGCTTCAACGTATTTAGCTTTAGTTCTTGTGACAATGTCTTCATCCATTGAAACTCCATCTTTATAAGCCAAATTGTTTGAAGTTAACCAATCTCTTAAAAATTGTTTGTCGTATGAATCTTGTGATTCACCTAATTTATAGTTGGCAGCACTCCAGAATCTGGAAGAGTCTGGGGTTAATACTTCATCAACTAAAACCAAGTTATCTTGTTCATCTAAACCAAATTCAAATTTAGTATCAGCAATTATAATACCTCTAGTTTTGGCGTATTCTTTGGCTTTTGAGTATAATTCAATGGCTTTGATGGCTAATTTGTCACATAAGTCTTTACCAACGATTTCTGCAGCCTTTTCAGGGGAGATATTTTCATCATGTTCACCTTGTTCAGCTTTAGTAGAAGGAGTAAAGATTGGTTTAGTGAATTCTTGAGATTCCTGTAAGTCAGATTGGTCAATAGTCAAACCATGAACAGTCTTTGATTTTTTGTATTCTTTCCAAGCAGATCCAGTGATAAAGCCTCTAACGATAACTTCCAAAGGGATCAATTTCATTTTTTTGACAAGTAAAGATCTTCCAGATAATTGGTCTTTATATTTAGGAGCAGACAATTCTGAAGGCAAATGTTTGAATAAACTTTCATCTCCATGGTCTTGTAATGCTAAATGGTTTGGAATGTCATCTTTCAAGAAATCAAACCAGAATTCTGATAATTTAGTCAAGATTTTTCCCTTTGACTCAACTCCATTCTTCATAATAACATCGTAAGCGGAGATTCTATCGGTGGCAACAAACAATAAGGTGTTGGAGTCGACTTCATAGATGTCTCTAACCTTTCCTCTGGATAACAATGGTAAGATCCCATCGAGTTCTGTTGTATGTAATGACATTAGCTTCAATTTTATTATAATACTATTAGAGTCAAATTTCGCATCTTTAATCTGACTCCAAAAAATCATCGTGAGTTTTAGTGCCATATTATCACAATTAATTTGTAGTGAACAAGTAGAATATTATTACGGCAATCAGGTCCTGACACCATAAGGACGCTTCAAGTGTAATTAAAATTTAATTACCATCAATATTGACCAAGTTACCTATAACTCCATCAAAAATACTCCTATTTGAATTCTGAAAACATTAGCGTATTCTTTACTCCTTTCCCTATGTATCTAGTTTACTTATTCAGCCAAAAAACATATTTTTCTCTAACAACTTTGGCCAGGTTTAAAAGTGGTGATGGTATTAAATCATCTACGCGAGCGCGTAAAATATATTTATCTACAATGTCAAGTACTAGACCAGATCTCAAGTTCAATGACAACTTAGAGGAGAGAAAGTACTATAACAAGTACTCACAATTGCCCTCAAAGCTGCTGAATACTATAAGGTTCACCGACCACAACAAAGACTACTTTACTGCGTTGGATGAGGATGCTGATTTGATTGCCGATAACATCTACAAAACCCAATCGGTTATCAAGTATAACCAAAATAACAAAAACAGATACGTCACCATATCTCCCCAGGTGTTCACAAATAATGTTTTGAAATTCTGCTTGATTGAAAATAATTATAAGGTTGAAATCTATGATAAGGCCTTCCAATTGAAGTGTATGGGATCTTCCGGTAACTTAGAAACCCTTTCAAATGAATATGGGGTAGACTTGGAAAATATGTTTATGGATGGCTCTTTGCCAATCACAGCGGCCATAAAGTTCCAGAATCAAGGTTCAAACAGGAAAGTAGGTGTCTGTTTGGTCGACTTATCCAGTAATAACATTCAAGTCAGTGAATTCGATGATAACGAATTATTCTCCAATTTGGAAAGTTTATTAATTCAATTAGGTGTCAAAGAAGTCATCTTACCTTCCAACTATGACCCAGAAAATAAGGAAATGTCAGATGTCACCAAATTGTGTCAAACCTTAGATAAAATTGGTATTATTATTAGTAGTTTGAAATCTTCATTTTTCACCGCTAAAGATATTGACCAAGATTTAATAAAATTATTGAGTAAAGAAGAATCTAACTTAGAATTAATTTTAGGTGCAAAAGGTATCAACTCTACTGACTACCAATTAAGTTTTTCTTGCTGTAATGCATTGATAATTTATTTAGAGATCTTAAATGATGAAAGCAATGATGGTAAGGTATTCTCTATCAACAAATACGATTTATTAAATTACATGAGATTAGATTCCTCAACTTTAAATGCATTAAACATTTTCCCATCAAAACAACAAAATTTAAATGTTCAATCTAATCAAATTAGCTCCATTTATGAATTGTTGAACAAGTGTAAAACAACTGGTGGTTCAAGATTATTATCACAATGGTTAAAACAACCTTTAACTAATTTAACTTTAATCGAAGAACGTCAACAATTGGTTGAAAAGTTGATTAATGATACAACTTTAAGGATTTTCATTAACGAAGAATTTTTAAACCAAGTTCCTGATATTAAAAGATTGATTAAGAAAATCAATACAAGTTTAAAGAAAACTGGTAATGATAATAAAAAGTTAGAAGATGTTATCAGATTGTATCAATTGTTTTTGATTTTACCAAACATTATTGAAATGTTAGGAATGTCTAGTGATGATAACAAAGAATTAATTGAGAAATACTGGTTAGGTCCAATTAAAGAAAATTACGAAAAACTACTCAAATTTCAAGGTTTAGTTGAAACTGCAATTGATTTGACTCCTTTGAATTCTAGTAACTTGAATAGTGACTTCAACATCAACCCTGATTTTGAACAATCTTTGACAGATGTCAATGAACAATTAATCCAAAAGGAACAAGAAATTAAACAACAACATGAATTAGTAGCCGATGATTTGAATATGGAAATAGATAAGAAATTAAAATTAGAAAAACATCAAATTCATAATTGGTGTTTCAGAGTTACCAGAAATGATTCTGCTGTTTTAAGAGGTACAAACTACAGAGAATTACAAACTGTCAAAGCTGGTGTTTTCTTCACCAATTCTAAATTGACTCAATTATCAAGAGAACATCAACAAATTTTGGACGAATATAATAAAAGGCAACGTGAAATTATTCAAGAGATTCTTTTGGTAACATTAACATTTGAGTCTATCTTTTTGGAACTTTCAATTGCTTTGGCTCATTTGGATGTTATTGAAAGTTTTGCAAATGCTTCAATTTTATCATCTATAGAGTATGTCAAGCCTAGTTTATTACCATTGGCAGAAAATAAAGATTCAACTGAATTCCACAATAGAAAAATCAATTTGAAGAATTCAAGACACCCAATCCTCGAAGTTCAAGATGATTTAAATTTCATTCCAAATGATGTTGATATGGATAATTCGAAGATGAATTTTTCAATCATCACTGGTCCTAATATGGGTGGTAAATCAACTTATATTAGACAAATTGGAGTTATCGCATTGATGAGTCAGATCGGGTGTTTTATTCCTTCTGATGAAGGTGCCGTTCTCCCCATTTTCGACTCAATATTATCAAGAGTGGGAGCCGGTGATTCTCAACTTAAAGGTTTATCTACATTCATGATTGAAATGTTGGAGACTTCACTGATTTTATCCAATTCTAGTCATAATTCATTAATTATTATCGACGAATTAGGTAGAGGTACTTCTACTTATGATGGATTTGGATTAGCATATTCAATTCTGGAATATATCGTTAGTGAAAAACAATGTTTTACAGTATTTGCAACTCATTTCCATGAGTTAACTGACTTGTCAAATAAGTATCCAAGAATCCAAAATTTACAAGTTAAAGCTTTAATCGAAAACGATGATGATTTGACATTAATCTATAAGGTTGAGCCAGGAATTAGTTCTAAGTCATTTGGTATTAATGTTGCTGAATTAGTAAAGTTCCCTGAAAAAATCATAAACATGGCTAAAAGAAAAGCTAGTGAATTACAAGAACAAGAGAACCAAGATGATTATATCAAGTTGAAGAAAACGAAATGTTCAAAGGATGAGATTAATATTGGTATTGAGAATTTGAATGATATCTTAAAGAAATGGAAGACAGAGTGCTTCAAAGATAACAAATTAATAATGGGACCAGAAGAAACAATTGAGAAATTGAAAGAAATGTCAGGTGAAAAGGTTAAAGACGATGTTTTTTTGCAAGAAATAATTTCATTATTGTAATGCTGAAATAAATATATACTTCTAATATCTAATCTTAAGCGTCAAATCAACATATCTTTCCCAAATAACGTATACCTATTCAATAGCCATGATACATCCCATAGACACATAACAAGTAACAAAGAAGCAAAGAACGATTATGTTACCTTAATCCAGTTTCTTTAAGGTTTCTTTAACTTTAAGTTCTCTAAACTTGTCCAAACCAGCAGGATCAATACAAACTACAATAGGTAAACCCAAAAAAGTTTGGAACTCAAAGAACTTTTCTGTTCCAGTTAAAAAGCATCTTAAGAACTCTTCATAAACCAAATAGTAGTAGACACCCAAACCAGTGAAGATATGCCACCAACCGTGGCCTTCTAAGACGAAACCATAAGGTATACCGACAGTTCTCCTGAGACCTCTCAAAGGATGACATAAATGGATATCTAAATTCCATAAGCAGTAGCCAAAGAGGAACATTCCAACCCCCCAAATCATGGTAGAGTTCAAATTAGCTTTGCTTTTGGCATCTTTGACGTATTTCTGAGACAATAAGAAAGATTTCAAAATGATAAAAAAGTTCAAGATACCATAAGCAGCTTGGTGTAAAGTGGGATCTTTGACATAAAGGTATATCAAGGTCAAAAGGTTGGCAGACATGAAAATCCCAATACCAATTAACCAACTATCTTTCTTGGATTTGAATTCACTGAATACGGACCAAAATGGTATACAGGTTGCATAGATCATTGGCAATTCATCCAATAATTGGAAATGATATTTCAAAGTCATATGGAACAACCAGGAGCCAATTCCAACTAGCAAAAACCCACATGCAGTGAACACGAACCTAGGTTCCAACCTGTTATTGAATGCATGAACAATGGCAAATAAAGCTAGAAAGATGAAAATAGCATTAGTAGTAGTATTTATAAACTCTGCAACATAATCTGAAACAACATAATTCTCCTCACACCAATCAATTGTGGAAGTGATATCACCCCAAAACCCATGGGGCTGCTCTGGTGGATAGCTTTTAGCAAATGGTAACATTCTTATTGATGTAATTTAGTTCCAAGTTTAATTAGGTTGCCAATTTTGGCTTGTCCGGTTAATAATGTCAAATTTGGCTGCGAACTGATTTAAAGGAAACTATACGATCTTACCATAAGAACCAATTACATATTAGTATCATTGGGTGTAGTATACCTACATACACACCCACTTCAAACTCCTATAAGCATTATTGGTTTATTGGGTTTTGTTTTTCCCTTTCCTTTTGATACTTTTAGGGCTTTTTTTGGTTCAGTACTCTGACATTAACTCTTAATCTTTAGCTTAAGTTAGTCTGGTATATGTTTCGATTTAGGTTTAGTTTGGGCTCTAAAAGAGAATGACAATTTTGTATTTAAATAAATATATAAATAGGTGGATCAATTTTCATAGAATTCTAACCAACATTCATCGTTATAAGGTCTCATAGTGTAGGTATCAAGCATGGTCATTTTTTCTTCATCAGTTTCATTTTTCCCAATAAACGACTCTCCCATAGCTATTGGTGTGGGGTGTCTTTCTTTACTTTGTACTACCTTGCACCATGATTCACAAATCCTTGAATGATACTTCCAATAAATATTGGCAACAGCCAATTTCATCTCAATTTGTGCTATATTAATCCCCAAGCACATCCTGATTCCTTTGCCGAAAGGCATCATGTACTTATTCATTTTCTTGAATCTTTCTTCAAATTCCTTTTCCGTTTCACCTTCCTTTTGCAACCATCTTTCTGGGAGGAAATAATCGGCCTTGGGGAACACCTGTTCAACTCTATGCATCGAATAAGGTTGCACTGAAATTATTGTCCCTTTTGGGATCGTAATTCCATTGACCTTATAGGGTCTATCTACAACTCTTGGTTCTGAACCTGGAATTGATGTATGGACACGTGAGTTTTCCAATAAAATAGCATTAAGTACTGGTAATTTATCGACCATCTCCATATCATCAATAATCACATCTGATGATGGCTCACCAAAGGTCTCAACTATTTCGTTATATAACAATTTTTGTAAGTAATGATTAGCTGGTCTTGATAACTCATAAGTTAAATAAGCCAACTGAATAGCAGTAGTTTCATGCCCAGCAAAAATGTTATCACTCAAGAATGAATAAGCATAATTGCCCTTAAATCCATTTTTCTTTAAAAATTCAAGGGTGGTTAAATTTTCACCATCATCAAATTTTGGAACATTTTGCTCTGCAGCTGCATAAATTGATAATTGCCATTTTTCTAAAATTTCCAGTGACTTTAATATCAATCTACCTGCAGCATATTCCCATAATCGAGGCATTAATGTGGTATAAAACGCCATTGATGCAACGTATCTATGATGGATAAGAATATCTCTCTTTTCAGGAGCATCTAATAAGTCTGTAGCATTCTGAGCACCTAATTCGAATCCACTTACAACATCTAAAGCTAAAGATCCGAAAAGAGAATAAACATCGATACCTAAATTCTTTTTAGTGTGTTTCAAAAACCATTTTTTGTTTTCAATGTGATGACCAAGACCATGAATATTCAACTCAGATTCAGCATTTATGTAATCTGGCTTTGTACCATCAGCACTTGATTCCTTAATATTTTTAACAAGTTTAGCTATTTTCTCAATGATAAGCTTTCTTGTTGTGTTTCTTGGATTAAAAACGGCAGATTTCGAATAGATAGGACTGATGATCTTTCTATATTTCACATGTCTATCGTTTTCCAAAGATGCAAATAAGTTATCTTTATGGCCATGATTCCTAAAGTTTTCGTAAAACTTTGATTTTGGGAAATTCTTGATATAAATATCATTCAAGAATTTTGAATCTCCATTGACACTGACCTCGTTTGGAGCCAAGATGACGAGATTCCCATACTTCTTATGCAATTGATGAACGAGGTGATTTCTTTTGTTTGTCCTTTGGATCTCTAAACAAGGTAATCCTGTTAGTCTGAATAAATAAGGTCCAGGAACTGATCTTAATGGTGATAAAAAGAATGGATATAAGACCAAGTAATAACCTAAAAACGAAGCCCCTAAAATTGCCCAAGAAGCCACCTTATGTGTTTCAATTAGCTGATAAAGGTCTATAAGTAAATCAAGTAACATTTCGTTGTATATCCTCCTATTAATTTGATTAAACTCTATATATACTCTATAAATACTTCTATGTACGATAAAAAAGAGTTCCGCATGAGCTTACCGAATTAGGTAAGGGTGACAAAAATTCCGCTCTGATAAGAATACTACTTAAAAGATAACCAAATGTTATTGAGTAAAGAGTATACTCTTAGAACTTTAAGAGAAATTTCCATGATATATCACTAAGATGATATACATAAGATGACCTACATTCGATAAGTTAAATTTGATAAACTAAATAAATAAATAAGATATATTTTGATTCTATTTAAAGTTTATTTACATAAATAAATATATAATTAAGATTTGTTTAAATATTTTGCATATTTGCTAGTTTGATGGATTCCACATTCAGTCTTTGCTTTACCCTTCCATCTTCCACTCCTTTCATCGCCATCAGAAGGTTCAGTTGAATGCCAATCACCTATTGACTTATAACCCAAATCTAAGAGTTCATTATAAGGGACAGAATTCTCATCAACGTACAGTTTAACTTGATTGAAATTCCAAATCAAAAATGGATTGATTTTGATGATGTTGAATTCCGGATCAATTTCAACGAATTTTAAATCAGATCTATCACCACCTTGACTTATTCTTCTTCCGGTTAAAACTGCATTAATATTTAATACTTTATAAGCTCTCTGTAAAGGTTCAACTTTAGCTAAAAAGTCATAGTATAAATCATCTTTTTCCCATAATTCTTGACCATATTTGGATTCGAATTCTTCAACGGTATCAGCATCTTTGGGCTTGAAAACATGTAAGGTTTTTGAGTATTTTTGTTTTACTTTGTCTACCAATTCAAGAGTTTGAGGGAAATGGTATAATGTATCAATGAAGACCAAATCAATATCAAGGTTTAATTTCGATATTATATCTATTGTAATCAAACCTGTTAATCCAAAAGCTGTAGTTTGATATAATCCTGGAAATGTTATATAACTCCATTTAATGATTTCTTCCGGACTCAATTTTTCAAGTTGTCTATTAATATGTTTTAACTGTTCTTCTGATATCCTGATACTCATTTTTTTGTCTTTGGAACTACAATAATATATATAATCCTATTTCTTTATGCTAGTTCCTTTATGACTTTCAAATAAAGTTCTACTATATTTTTGATCTCTTACTGTTTAACTTCTACTTAGTAATTCAGTTGCAAATTTGATCGATTGAGAACATATCACGTGATTCATGAACTTGGTGTATACACAACATGATGACATAAGAAAAAGACAATCACAAACAAGATCATACTAAAGGGAAAATAGATTCGCCTATATCCAGAATCGTGTAATTGACGAAGAATCAAGCACTCGTAAAAGTAAGAAGAAATAAAAAAAGTGAAAGAGTTAGAAGACTGGAACACCCTTGGTCATTGTCAAGAAACAATAAATTGGTGCAAGTTTCGGTGTAACTGAAATGAAACTTAACGAAGAAAAGACCAAGACCCCCCAGCAGACCCAAAGAGAATAGTAACTGCAACAACAATATATGAGTTTTTCCACTCTTACGATGGAAAACAGTCTCTTTTAACCTTCTTTAGTTGGCGTAAACCATGATTAATTTTTTTAGTATACGGTGAGTATAAGCACACAAGGGAAATTTAACAAGGAAAAATGAGAAAAGGCAGTTATGTCATGCTATGGGAGTTCCGATAGGTATAAGCCTAGGAATAGGTTGAAACCTT
Organism: Yamadazyma sp. yHKB15; assembly: GCA_030555745.1. Lineage (NCBI taxonomy): Eukaryota > Fungi > Ascomycota > Pichiomycetes > Serinales > Debaryomycetaceae > Yamadazyma > Yamadazyma sp. yHKB15. Next base: position 190,998 of record JANIWS010000007.1, read on the forward strand.
AAACTAAGTATTTGACAATAAAAAAAAATTACAATAAACTTAAGAACAAGGTAATAACAGACAAGATAATAATAAGGATTGGCTTATAGGAGAAAACAATAAGTATGAAGATTTTGCCAATAAATTAACCATAAATTGGCGATGACGATAATAGAGTGGCATTGAACACCATGTCAATAATTTTAAAAAGACAAGTAAATGGCACTCAAAATGGCAATGTAAGAAAATGGCATTTTGTAAGGTAATAAATCCATAATTAAAAGGAAATTTAAATATGAAACTAAGTAGTAAAAAACGTACCATAAAAACTTAAACGGAAGTTATTGCTGTGCAATGGAATATAGTGACATATCTTGCATGCATTAACCAGATAACAATAATTTTTTAATCAATTTAAAGTAGGCAGAGGCACCGATCTGAGATTTGCGTAATCCTGAAATTTCTTTTTCTAATTTTTAAGTTATAGAGAGTTAGTAAATTCATAGTGATAGTTTTAAAAACTATCTAGTTCAACATGAACCCAATGAAGTGACCAAGAGTGTTGGCAAAAAATAAAAAAATGGAATGATACTAATGTAAATGTAAGGTGGAATAAGGAATATGGAACATACTTGAATAGGCCGATAACTACTTAATGCGTCAAAGGAAAATCAAACGGTGAATTTCTAAAGATGTATATTCCCTGATCTCGGGGAATAATGCAGCTTATTGTTCTAAGTTGAAGCATGAACTATAAGACCGACGCAAATCTTTTTTCTTTTAGCAACAAAGGTTTACATATACTAAACTCATAAAATAATCATCCCTAATGGTTTAAGATAAAAAATAATAGTTGTAGTTAAGTAAAAGAAGATGATTACTTGTTAAAAATGAACAAATCTGGAATCGCCTTACTATGAATATTTCTAAAGAACTTGGTAAATGACGTAGAATGTGTTAAATTAACTTCTTTTACCAGGCAATTGCGCTGAAATACGACGAAAACGCTTCGGGTAAATTGTCTACGGTTAAAGTTGCACAAAATTCATTTTGAAAATTTTAGTAAACTTAACTAAGGAATATATCAATAATTCCCGATATGAAATATATAAGCTAAGAAATTCTTAAAGTGATTTTTTTTTTCTTCATTTCAACTACATAAAAATTTTCAAAACCAGAACCAAAGCATTCGCCTCCTTTAGTATATATAAATAAAGATCATTTATCGATTTTTAAATAATACTCACTTTTTTTCCCTTATCAAAAGAATAGAGTAAAGTATCATATATATTTATATTTATATATATAAGAATCTTTTTCACATTCATATAAATTGAAAAAGACTTGATAAAGTCGATCATTAAAACCTGAACCTAACCTAAAAATCAGTCATATACTGTGAATCATGCCACTCGAATCAATAACTTCTTCAGATAATCCTTTGATTTATTGCACTAAATGTTATAATCATTTATTAATCAACAATGAGGTAACTAATGTAAGATTCAATTCAAGATTTTCATTCATTAAACTGCATAAAATGTTAATCAAGAAGTTTTTCTGTAGATATTGTAATAACCTTTTAGGGTTTAAAATTGAGGATTATCAAGCAGACTATGATTTCAAGGGACAAAACATTTTAAATGGTAAAGTATTTTTCAATTTGAATGAGATTATCTATAATAGAGATTATGTTGAAGGAGTTCATTAATTGAAAAAAGGAGCGAAATCAAGAAATACCTTTACAAGAAATATAAAAGAGTTACAGTACATTTACTGTTGAATTACATTACAGTTACAAGTTACTTGAAAATGAATGCCTTGGTTGAAAGACCCCCCTTTGTATTATACGTAATACTGTAAATGTTACGTTGAAAAATAATTTTCAACTTTAAACGTTGAAGTTTTGAGTTTGATTACGTCAAACTTTCATTAATACTACGAGATGAGTTACGAGATTGCATAATTAACATATGAAAATATATATTAATATTTAGTGTTTCATTTTTCTCTTGAAAGAACTCTAATAGACTATTTGTTAATGTAGAGTAGAGTAAGGAACTGTTGTATTAGAGTATATTTAAAGACAAAGATCGTGGAGTTTGTTTGAAATTTTATGATAGAGCGATAAGGCGATGAGATGGAATAGGAAATACGAGTTAACGGGAATTGTTAAAATTAAAGGGCAAGTTCGACCGATTGAATAAAGTCTTCTAAATTAATCAAGTCATTTCGCTTAAGGTTCTCTAGTTCAGCTTCGTAATTATAATTTTGGTTCTTTAAAATTGATTTTAATGGGATTTTTCTCGCTGGCTTAAATTCTTCAAGAATTACCGTTTTTGGTGTGGTTATTAATGGTGAATTTAAGGTCCAATGTGAAAGTTTTGGTGATGGTAATAAATGTTTTAGTTTAAATCTTTTTCTTTTAGTTTCGAAATTGATTTCATAAGTTTTCAAATCAACTTCAAATTCACTATCATTATCAAAATTTATATCAAGCATCATTGTCTCCTGACTTTTTAATGTATCCTTAGTGTGTTAGTGTGTAGTGTATTAGCCTTTAGTTTATTGGTCTTTAGTTTATTAGTCTTTAGTGTATTATTTAGTGTATTAGTGTTTAGTGTTTAGTGTCAGTGTCTAGTTTTTAGTGTTAGTGTTTAGTGTTAGTGTTTAGTGTTAGTGTTTAGTGTTTAATGTTACTGTGTACTGTCTGTGTACTGTTAGTGTTGTTTTTCTAGAAATGGCTTAGCTTAAAATTAGCTTCAACTTAAAGTTATTAAACTATAATATACCTTAATTAGTATAAGTACCTTAATTAGCTCAAATACCTTCAGCTCTACCTTAGTTCAAGTCTTTGTATTTATTAATAGTTGTATTGAGAATTTTGCAACCACAAAATACACGACTTATATTTTCCGGTAAGAAAGGATCACCATCAGCTTACCATCCAACCCAAAATTTCAACATTTCCTTTCATCTTCCCATACCTCTACATCAAAGCCTAAACACATTTACATACATATGAAAAACTTTAAACCCATGGTGCACTGATGTACCAAAAGAAAATAAATCTCCTTTGAACATAAAATTAACATATCCCCAACACGTCTGGCCGCAAGCTCCATAATAATAGAAGGCATCTTTTTTTCCCTTAAAAAAATTATTATCACCACTTGACACCAGAATAGGAAGAAACTGGAGAGAAAAGGAGAGAAAAAATAATACCCAACACTCGAATTGGTGTAGATAAATTCTAGAACTGAGAAAGTCGTATCACTATATCTCAATAAATCGATATTGCTTGATTTGATTTGATTTTTATAGCCTACCATTCGGAACATAAGTGTTTCCATATCCTTTAAACGGGCAAATTAATTCAATTTACAATCAATTTAACTCCAATCAATTACAATCAAAACTTATAAAGGAAAGTCTATTGGAAAGACTAAAATACAAGTATTGAAAAATTAACACAAGTAAAAAATTAACACAAATAAAACTTAACACAAGTATAAATAAACACAAGTATAAATTAAGACAAGCATAAAGAATTTAAAAGAAAGAAAGGAATAAAATGATTGAAAAGCAAGAAATTTTACCACCAACAAATCCAAAATCACCATTTTTTCATAATTTACCAAGTAAAGAAGCAAGACCAATAGATGAATTGGTGGTATACTTCAAAAATTATAAATTATTAATAAAAAACTTGATCAATTATTTTAAAGAGATTTCCCTTATCAAAGAATTCGAGTCTAATCTTAATTTTCAAATAATCAATTCTTACCAAAATGGTTTATCTGCCACCGGAAGCAATAACAGTATAGAAATTGCCAATGATAAAAGACCAAACTTATTCAAATCAAAATCAAACTCGAATCAAAATTTCTTAAAGATGACTTTACCAAAATCAAATTCCTTTTACGATTCAATGAATTCTACAATCTTGAATCACCACTACTCCTTGTATCTGACCAATTCAAAACATCATAAAGAATTAATAAACAGATTGATCCCTAAATTAGAAAATTTATTGAAAAACTTATCCAACAAAATAAAAGAAATAAGATCCAGTTTAAAGAATGATAGCTTCATCAATGATTCAATTCTTAAAGAAATTAGTAAAACAGGCTCAATTTTGAAATCTTATATGAATGCAGTTGAAGTTTATAACACTTCTGTCATGGATAATTTCGATGATGATGACCTAGATGAAGAAGAAGCAATAGTTGATGATCCATTCTTACTTAAATTAAAATTAAACTACCAAATCAAAAATCAATTGATTAAAGAAAATTATCTTTTTGCTGCATTTGTTAACCTCCAAAATATTTCAAAAGACTTGTTGGCTTACATTCTAAAAGATTTATCTTCAGTCTTTGAAAAATTCGAAAAGATAAACCATTTAAACTTGAAGAATTTAAACTTTGATATAAATTCTGAATGGGAAAACTTTATTATCAATAATCCAAATTTTTTGAATATTTATAAATCAATTCCAAATAACGAAAAGAAAGAAATTAGACATTTTAAAGATTTGGTTATTCCTTATTCAAATTCCGTCCATAATAAATGTATTAGATTCGGAATCATTTATAAAAAGCTGAAATTATTGAAAAATTATAACCGTTTCTATTACTTATTGACCTGTAATTATTTACATGAATTTAAAATTGAAAACCCAAATACCGGTAATGTCAATTCTCCTAAAAATAAATTGACTGGTTTTATTAACCATAATGATATCCCTGAAAAATCTTATAATTTGAATAATTATAAAATTCAAGTTAAAAATGAAAAGAATTTCAAATTTAATTTAATTAAAATTTCTTCAGGTAAACAGTCTTCTTTCAAGTGCAATAATCAAACTGATTTCAATAATTGGGTTCTTGATTTGAATGATTTACTTCAATTCGAATCTGATAATATAGCAAGATTTGATTTTGTTGAAAAGAAATTAAGCACTAGAGTTAGACCTCAAGTTTATGAACAAAAGACTAATGATTCTAAATCATCTTTAACTAACCAACCAGAGTCTTATCCTAATTCCAATTCCAATTCCAATTCAAATCTCAATCTTAATTCAAATAATCCTTCAACAAGTCAATCATCGATTAACATTCCTAGTGTATTACCTAGTGATAGTTCAGCATCAATTGCATCATCAGTTAAAAGTGGTTCTAATTATTTCAATAACAATAATAATAATAATAATAATAATTCACCAATGACTACACCTGGTAATATTTCAATACCTTCAACTATGAATTTACCAAACTCTAGTTTGAACGGTATATTTACACCTCAAATCAGGACTCCATCTAGTTCAGGATCTGATAAAAATCCATTTGATCAATCTTTTGCATTTGGAACTAACTCAGGTACTAATTCACCTAGTTTGAGTTCACCAAATGGTATTACTATCACGAACCAAGGATTAAGATCATCTAATCCTACAAGTCCAGGAGGAATTCATCATGAGAACTATTTGAAGATCCAACAAGAGTATTTGAAGCAACAACAAGAGATTATTAGTCAAAAGTTAAAAGAAACACAATTGAATAGTGAAGCATCAAACCCTGGTATTTCACATAGTAGTAATCCTTCGAATGCTAGTAATACAAGTAGTAATTCAGCTGGTAGTAATAAAGATAATACAAATCTTGATAAAACCAGTAGTTTAGGAGAGAAACCTAATGCAAGTGTTGAAAATATACCAGTTAGTATATCATTTAATCAAAGTCAATTCCCACAAACCAATACCAATAGTACAATTGGACATTTAGCGGTTCATAGACCATCCAATTCACTTTCAAGTATTCATTCGAATTCAATGGAATCGATCAAGTCATTGAACCCATCGTACATCAATAACTTCTTACAGGCCAATGAAAACTTGATTGTTCCTAAATTCTTCATCACTGATGAAGATGAAGAGAGGAAGACGGATGAAGGCAAATCCTAGAATATAGAATGCATACAACTTATCTAGAACAAATAAAATATACAAGAATGAGTTTATAGGTAATACGAAAATATTTATGAAGATTAAAGCTATCTCTCTCTTTTAAAAGTATGTCTTTTTGAATGTCTTTTTCTAAGAAAAAAGCATAAACAAAAGGACATCTACTTTGTAGAACTGTAGTAAGTTGATAGAAAGGAGTAATTGCTACTACCAAGAGCAATTAATAAATTTCATCACATAAATTTCATTTTGGTGATACCGCAATTAAGTTCACACACGAGCAGCATCACTGAAAAAATCATCAATAGTTCGAACGTAAGTATAAAACAAATATAATTACGGCAGCCAGAACATCAATTGGGATAAGCAGAGAACAGAATGAGTTACAGTACGAGTATCAAGAGACCTGAGAGTGTCAAGAAGAATGAATCAGCCATTTCTTCAGATGTTGAAGACTTAACAGATTCAGAGATTCCAAATCCACCATTAAGAAGATCATCATCATTATTTTCGTTATCTTCTCAGGAACCATTGCCTAGACCAGAAGTCCACGAGTATACTGCGTTTATTGAAGACACTAGACACTTCTCCTTGATTAGAAACTTACATATGGCCGATTTCATTACGTTATTGAATGGTTTTAGTGGTTTCTATTCAATTATTAGTTGTTTGAGATTTGCGTTAACTAACGATAAAACTTATCTCCAAAGAGCACACTTTTTCATTTGTTTAGGGTTGTTCTTTGATTTCTTTGATGGTAGAGTCGCTAGATTAAGAAATAAGAGTAGTTTAATGGGTCAAGAATTAGACTCTTTAGCTGATTTAATTAGTTTTAGTGTTAGTCCTGCCACAATTGCGTTTGCAATTGGATTTAGATCTACCGTTGATGTATTAATCTTATCCTTTTGGGTCTTATGTGGGTTAACAAGATTAGCCAGATTCAATATTTCAACAAATAACATTCCAAAGGATAAATCTGGTAAATCTCAATACTTTGAAGGTTTACCAGTTCCAACTAACTTAATCTGGGTTGTCTTCTTTGCTACCTTGGTATATAAAGATTGGGTTTTAGAAAACTTACCTGGTATTGTTCTTTTTGAAAATAGCTTTTTAGAATTTCATGGTATAAGTTTACTCTTCATCTTACAAGGATGTGGTGAAATTTCAAAATCATTACATATTCCAAAACCATAAAATAGTAAACTACAAAATAAAAAAAAAAAGAAGGGAGATACTTTAAAAAACGTATAAGAAACGAAGGTATGTAGAAATGTATTCGATTTATTCTATTTTTTTATCCGTTTATTCTCTATATTTACAATTGTTTCTGCATTAGCTTTTTATACTCTTGTAATGAAAAATTCTTTGGATCAAGAACTCCAATATCATTATAATCGAGTTTTAGTCTATGATTGTGTTCACTGATATTATTCACCTTACATAAATCCCAGAACACATTATGAAGCTGATTAAATTTCCCTAATCTGAAATAATATTTAAATCTACTATCTATTCTATTACTATTTTGGTTAATACCAATAGTATTTAAATCTCCAAGGAATTTACCTAAAATCGCCTGGATTTCTGGCTTATCCTTGATTTCCCCCAAGAGTTTATCTACTTTGAGCTGGTTATTCGTCTTGGTCAAGTTTTCATACGTTTTATCGATATTTTGCACCTTCTTCAAGATTCCATTAATTCTTCTAATCATTTCATGACGAAATAGTATTTTCTCACTGAAAAATTTTTCAATACTATACAATGATCATAGGATTGAAAGCTATACAGCAAGGGTTAAAGCTTGGTGTTAGACAAGCTAATACTATCAGCAAAGGTACCTTAGCTAGAAACAGCTGGGCCAACTCTTTTTCTGGTTTAAAATACTCCAATAATTTAAATGTTAGACAATTTTCTAATGGTTCAAGATTATTAAACCAAGATAAAAAGAAGGATGATAAAATCTTAACTGATGACTTATTATCCAAAGCTGGGTTTGAAGAAGAAGCTGATGCAAAGAAAGAAGAAAAATCAGAAAGAAGAAGAAAGAGAACTCAAACATCCAAAGATAAACAAAGAGAAGCTGCAGCAAATTGGTTTTATATTGCAATGTTATTTGGATCAATTGGTGGATTAGGTTATTTAAGTAGAGATTGGGATTCTAAGGAAGAACAAGAAAGATTAGAAGCCACTAATATCGATAATGGATATACTCCACAATTAATGTATGAAAGAGTTTCTAAAAGATTAGGTTCATTATTTACATTTTTTAGTGAACCAGTTTTTGAAAATTTATTACCACCACCAGCACCTGAAGCTTATAGAAGACCATTAACATTAGTTTTATCATTAGATGATTTATTGATTCATTCTGAATGGGATACTAAAAATGGATGGAGAACTGGTAAAAGACCAGGATTAGATTATTTCTTAGGATATTTATCACAATATTATGAAATTGTTATTTTTGGATCAAATAGTCAAATGTTTAGTGAAAAAACTGTTGGAAAATTAGATCCATTCCATGCATATATTTCATATGCACTTTTCAGAGAAGCATGTAGATATAAAGATGGGAAATTAGTTAAAGATTTATCATTATTAAATCGTGATTTGAATAAAACCATAATTATTGATGTTGAACCAGAATCTTTTGCCTTACAACCAGAAAATGCAATTCCATTAAAACCATGGGATGGAAAACCAGATCAAACTTTAATTGAATTAATTCCATTCTTGGAATTCTTAGCTACTCAAAATGTTAAAGATGTTAGACCAGTTTTAAGCTCATTCAAAGATAAATATAATTTAATTGAAGAATTTAAAACTAGAGAAGAAAAATTAAGAGCAAAATGGAAAGAAGATAATAAACATCTTTTCAATCAAAAACATAATGCAGGTAACTTTTTAGCATCAATGTTGGGATTACCTTCATCATCTATTAATAAAGAACCAAAGATGCCTTTGGATATTATAAGAGAACATGGTCAATTACAATATCAACATTTCCAAAAATACTTACAAGAGAATGCTCAAAAGTTTTTAGAAGAAGAGCAGAAATTGAAGGATGAATTTGGTAAGGTCACTTTGAATAAATTAATTACTGAAGGTCCTCCAAATCCTGAAGAAATCGCTAAGATTCAAAGTGAAAGAGCTGCTGAAGCTGAACAAGGAAATTAATGTACATAGTAATAAATTATCTAAACCTTTTTATTTTTGTGTCTCTTTAGTTGTTTTAGTTGATGATTAATAAAGTGCGAAACCATCACCAAACAAAATTGTAAGTAATTAGTGAAGGAATCATACAATAACTCAACGATCGATAAGAGTCTAAAGAAAAGAACTGAAGAAAAGGACTAGAATCGTCTTGTGATAAAGCGTTTTATTGTAATTAATAAACAAAGAAAGAAATATTAAGGTTCAAAACTGATCTTTCTTGGTAGTCAAGCAATTAATAGTAATACAACCAAACTACATTAAAAGGGCTTCAAAAGATTTGACCAAAAAAGGTGGTAATATACTCTTCAGTAGTCCTACATATTACATTCAGCCCTTTGTAATATACAATATCCAAAACAATTTAGTCATTTTGCAATACCGAGCATTCAAGCATTCTCATTGGCTGAACTGATGGAAAAGATAATTTTTTATCTTTTTAATCAGTGAAAATTTTTATAACCCGACATAAATACTCCAAAACTTAAATTACTACTCCATCATTGGCTATTTTATCTCAGTTATTGGTCTAGTTATAGATACTAAAACTTTTCATTTACTTAACTCTTGTTCATCCTAGAGTATATTAGTTTTACTTTGTTATATATTGTTTCATTTATCGGGGTAGTTTTTCTAAAAGGTCACCATATCACATTTATTTCATAACATAATTTTTCCATAACAAATTTTTTTGAATAAAAAAACCTTTCATTATGAGTAAACCAAGTATAGCTCCAAGACTGAGTATAGCTCCTTCACCTCCACTGGCTTCTTCGCCTCCTGTTATTAAAACAAGTGCTTCCCCCATAATTAGTACCAGTATCAGCACATCAAAAGAATGGGTCTTACCACCAAGACCTAAACCTGGTAGAAAACCAAGCATCGATACTCCTGCCAGTAAAAGGAAAGCCCAAAACAGAGCTGCTCAAAGAGCTTTTAGAGAAAGAAGAGCTACCAGAGTTCAAGAATTAGAACAAAAATTAATGGAAATCGAAAAGGAAAGAGATGTAAAAGAAATGGCCCTCATAAATACCATAAACAAACTTAAAGTCGAAAACCAATTTCTTGTTAAAAATTTAGAACAAATGAAATCTGAAATTAATCATTTGAAAAGAACTACCCATCGTACAAGTCTTTCAAGTAATTCTCCAACTAATTTGAATTCAAATTCCCCTGCAAGTTCAGTATATTCAGTTCAACAAATTTCTCCAGCTCCTTCTGCTGATTCCCCTCCAGTTTATAAATCAAAGGAAAAGAATGATGACAAGGATTTCGATTGTGGTATCTGTCTTAAAGATGAATGTCTTTGTGAAGACATTGGTATCAAGGAAAAGAAACCTATCGATATCGAAGAAAAGCTCAATAATTTCAAACCAATGCAAGCTGTTTCATTAAGAAAAAGAAAATCTGAACAAGAAATTGATTTCACAACAAAATTCAGGAAACCTTTACCTGATTTCAAAAAAGACAAAAGACAATCAATTCCAAAAATCATCGAAGAATCAAGAGAGTTTGACGAAAGTTCCCCAGTTGATAACTGTGGTTTCTGTTCTGATGATACCCCTTGTGTATGTAGAGAAGCTGCTAAGGAGGCTGCCTTATTGAATGAATCATTAAATAATAATGAAAAACAAGAAGAAAAGTTCGAAGATGACAAAACTTCTTTACCACCAATCCAATTAACTAATGTCAGGAAAGCTTCCTTACCGGTAATGCATCCAGGTCCTTCAGTCGAAATAAGAGAAATCAAGAATTTAACCCCAGGTGCTGTACCAAACGTTGTAACGCCAACAACTAGAAATGATTCAAGCTCATCCCCAAATAAATCAAGTGGTTGTACTGGTAATCCAGGAACTTGTGAGCAATGTCAAATGGATCCTATGTCAACATTATTCTGTTCAACGGTTGCCAGTAAAGCCAAAGAGGCTGGTGAAAGTAAACCAAGTTCAAAAGCAGGATCTCCAGAAGCTCCTGAAAAATTACCTTCAGTATCTACAATCACAAATTCTGCTGTCTCAACTCCAAATCCAGTGTCTACTAATCCTTCAACTCCAAATGCTAACTCTGATATGTTCATACCGTGTGCTGATGCTTATAAAACATTATCAAGACATCAAAAATTCAACTCGGTGGACTTTAGTACATTGGTTGGTAAATTGACTACCAGAGGTATGCAAGTTGAAGTTCAATCAGTTGCAAATGTTTTAAGAGAATTGGATAGGAGGGTATATAATTAGGTTATAGGTTAATGGATAAGGATATATTATTTCTTTCTTGTCTCTTCTCTTTTGTCTATCTTTGGCTTTTTCTTGCTCTTTTTAGCTTTTTCGTTGCCTTTTTTTGGGCGACTTCTCTATCATATTCTTAAATTCGGTGGTGTTTACTGTGGTTTACAACAGTCATTCCTATTGGTGTCTCCTACTTCGTAGAATCCATGCTTTCATTGAAGATGTTGATGAGTTCTTATCAGATCATCGCGAAAATACTTCATCAAAGATGCTAAGGTTCAGAAGATATCTCCAAGTATCAAGGATCCTAGCCAACGAGACAAAGGTCTCTACGGAGGCGTTGTACCAGGCCCTTGATAAGCGAATCAAGCTCAACTACTCTGACATCAAGAGTGCAGAAAAAGATAATTTTGATATTCCAAAATCGAGCAAGATACCAAAAGATATTGAAAGAACCATTCCAGAGGAATCCAGAGAATACTTCAAACTCAAAGAACAAGCAAAAAGGAAACTCATCATAAGAAAAATCCAAGAAGTGGGTAACTTGGAGCAAGTTCAAGCTATAGATAAAGAAAATCTTCCAAGACTAGCGCATAATTTAACTGATGTGCTACAACAAAAGGGAATACATTATATGAAAATGCCTAGAGATGGTGTAGAATTCAGTACAAGTCTTTCAAAAATAGACAATTTAGAAGAATTCGATCACTTGAAGAATAAATTTGTACCCCCATCTAAAGATCAATCCCTTTTGAAAATTGCAGAAAAGGAAGGTAAATCATATTATTCTTCCACTTCATCCATGACATCTGCATTATTCCAATTTTATAAATTCATCAATAATTATGATCCTTTGAATGAGAGATTCAAGTTTAAAGAATTCACCAAGTTAATGAAAAGTTTACCTACAAGCGTGATTGTCAGTAAAAAGGCTAAAAACACATATTCGATTGAAAGTGATAAAAGTGCTGATATTGTAACAACTCTAAGTGAATTTGGACATATAGCAGAAGTTTTATTGACCAACGAATATGAAGATATAGAACTTTTCAAAAAGATTGAATTGAATTTACATGATAAAGATATTGATGAATTAACTGATAAAAATTATAGAAAATTTGTCAATCCTACAAATGTTTATAATATTGCAAAATTTGATAAGTTTTTAATGAGGTCCCAGTTGGATTGTTATGATGATAACCTTCCAGGAAATGGAACATTTGACTTGAAGAGTAGAGCAATAGGAGATATAAGATATGATATTTCAAATCCCAACATAAAAGAGAATGTTTATTCAAATATTCTAAATCATTCTGAAGAGTATACTGATTTAATAAGAACAGGTGCCTTATTAAAGTACTCATTCCAAGCTAGAATTGGACAAATGGATGGTATATTTGTAGCATATCATAATTTAAAAGAATTTTTAGGTTTTGAATACTTGGATTTACAAGAAATCGATAAGATATTTTTCAATAATTCACCTATTGCATCATATATTGCTGATTTGCAATTCAAGTTTTCTTTAAGAATCTGGAGTCATTTATTGGATGTAGTAAGACAAGACTTGCCTGACGCTGAGCATTTCAGATTAGTGTTGAAATCTTCCAAAAAGCCAAATTTGCCATTTCATTCATTGCAAGTACATGCTGTTCCATTAAGTTCTGAGCAGTTAAGTGTTTTGCAAGGTATACCACAAGATTCTGAAGGTAATCTAGATGAACATATTAGCAAATTGGAAGAATTCAATACAACAACCGCAATGAATGTTCATAGTTATACGGTAGAAAGTTGTGATTGGATAGATGGATCAAGGTTAGAGATTCAAAACGTACCACACACGAAACCAAAGGAGTGGATAATGGAATATAGAATAGAGAGACTTGAACCTGAACCAGAAGGTTATTTAAAGCATTTATCAGTATTTACCAATAATTTAAAGAGAGCCAGTAAAACCAGAGAAACTACTACAACCACTATTCAACAGCAAAACACACCTCCAAAGGATAGGTCTACTAAAAAGTACACCAACAATAGATATTCAAAACCAAAAGATAAGAATCCAAAAAGAAGTTCCAAAGAGTCATGGGGAGAAACCATTCATAAGGTCAAGTCTGATTTCAAGGATAAACCTGTACCGACTGGTATAAGAGCTAGTTTCAAAGCCAGTAAATATGATAAAAGAAGATTTAAACCATGATCAACCTAATGAATTCATTTGTAAATAGCTCATAATGTATATAAACATTTATGTTATTAGAAGATATGACTAGAAGATATGACTAGAAGATATGACTAGAAGATATGACTAGAAGATATGACTAGAAAAGTACCTAAAAGGCTGAAACGGTAGTAAGAGTATGTGCAGTGGTGGCTATAGCAAGTCCCTGGTAAGTAGTAGTCTTTGGTAAGCTCACGGGCTATGCCGGAGTGTAAGTAGTAACAACCTGATCTTGTATGTGTAAAGAATAAAATTTACGAGGTTGCATCACCAAACGCACTCAGTACAATTACATCGGATTAATTATTAAAGCATAGAAATATATAGAAATACATAATAGAAAAGAGAAAAGACGAATAGTAGAGGGGATAGATATGATACCAGGATCAAGTAACTCACTATTATCGTTATTTGACGATAGGATAGGAGATATTAAAACAACAGAGACATCGACCTTTGTAAGTCCATCAAATTCATTTATTATAGACAATTGTAGTGAGAAAACTATAGTATTATTAGTGGGACTTCCAGCCACCGGTAAGAGTACCATATGTAAACAACTAGTGACTCATTTGAACAACCAAACCAAATATAAGGCCAAAATCTTCAACTGTGGTGATAAAAGAAGACAAACCTATAAGAAATTCAACAATTATGAATTTTTTGATCCTAATAATCAAATCAGTAAAATGCAACGAGAACTAATAGCCATAGAATCTTTAAATAACCTTATCGGTGAATTGAATGCCAATATCATTAATGTGGGTATCTTGGATGCCACCAATACCACCATCGAAAGAAGATCAAATTTGATTTCCATGATTCGGAAGAATATCTCATTGAATAATTTGATCATCTTAGATATCCAATGCAACGACCCAAAGTTAATCAACTTCAATATTCAAGCCAAAACTGAAAATGATGATTATAAAAACCATGATTTCCAAAAATCAATAGATGACTTTACTATGAGATTAAGTCACTATAATAAAGCTTATCAGCCCATAACTGATGAAGAATTAGCTAATTATAACATTTCTTGTTATATTATGATCCAGAATGCTGTGAAAAATTACCTATTCAAAAATTTCAAAGATTCAGATTTGATAAAACAAATTGAAAATTTTTTCATCAATTATTCTAATAATGAAACCAAACAATATTACGCTAAGGTCGATGAATTTTATAATTCCTTAAAAGTAATTAACGAAAACTAATGTATATATGATTTTACTACTCTTTATTTTTTTTATTTCTATTTCTAAGTTTATATTAAGTTATAGTTCTAGTATACATAATTAAAGTACAAAATATTATGAAAAACTCAAACCAGGAATACCTGGAACTGATGAATTATTTGTAACTTGAGGTTTAAATTCTTTTGGTGGTGCAATGACTGCATTAATATTGTTGTTAGCTTGATAATACCATGCACCATTTTTATCATTTGTATATAAAGCATCTTGGAAAGCCATTGGATCATTTGGTCTGGACCTAGACCAAAATCTTGCTGATCTGTCAGTACCTGCTGAACATAATAAATGACCTAAAGGATGATATTCTAATGCATTAATTGATTTTTCATGAGCATAAGGAATAGTATGGATTGGTTTTATTTCATTCACAGATTCAATGGTATCTTCTGGAATATAAGAATCCAAAGAATAATGACTTATTGAACCATCATAAGCCCCAATTGTAAATAATGAAGAATGTAATGGATGCCATTCTACACAAGATAAATCACTTTCGTGATTTCTAAGGATTAAAATATCTTTCATTGTTCTTAAATCAAAGATTCTACAAGATCTATCTCTTGAAACTGATGCTAATAATCTTTGCATACCATTTGGTTGAAATTTTGTTTTTGAAACGGTATTTTTAAAACCATGTAAAGTAGTTATACAATTAGCAGATCTTGGATCCCATAATTTTATTAAATTATCTCTTGAACCACTTACAATCAAACCAAGATTTGGATGCCAATCACTTGATTTAACATCCCAATGATGACCAGTTAAAACTCTTTCTTCCTTACCATTGTTAAAATTCCAAATTTTTAGAGTAGAATCATCTGAACCAGTTAAGAATTTTGAATCATTTGGAGAAAAGGAGATATCTCTTATACCATCCAGATGACAATTGATGATATTAACGTTATTGAAATTAGTTTGCCAATATTTGACAACCCCATCTTGATCACCACTAAGTAACCAATTATCATTATGACTATATTTTAAGGAAAGAATAGGGGCATCATGAGCTTGAGTGATAGTTTCGAAATTAAAAGTCATACCATTCCATAAAGTGAATTCACCACTATGACTTGCGACTAAAAGTCTTCTACCTTCAGGAGTCCATTTAACGGTACTGATAGTATGTTTTTCTTTATTTGAAGATAAATGAACGAATTTAGTTTGGGAATCAACAATAGGTAAATTATTTTTATCTTGATTGATCTTAGCATAAGCTGGAGAAGGTAATAAGTCGATTAAATAAGAAGACTCGGGTCTTATTTCACCAATAGATTGGTTAAAAATACCCATGGATCTTTTAATATACCACATCCCCATATTATTCCCATGATCAACAATTCTTCTATGGGGTTGTTTCTTGCTTTGAGACGCTAGTTGTTGCTCGATGTTCTGTTGGTATGCCAACATCCTATCATGATCACTTCTACCTCCATACATGTTCAATGAGTTTTTAATGAGCATTTGAAAATTACACAAAAACAAAAAGTTACACAAAGACAAAAAAGTTACACAAAAACCAAAAAAAGTTACACAAAGACAAAAAGAGTTACACAAAAACCAAAAAAGTTACACAAAGACAAAGATAAAATAAAAGAGAATAAACTCAAAGAAACATTATCAAAGGAAAGAGAATGCAACAATTCAAGAATACCAAATTGTAAAGAAAATACAGAATCAGCAAGTAAATACTTCAGAGAACAAAGTATATAAGTTGTTGATAGGAAGTAGTACATATTTTGCAACCATTTCAAGAAAGCTCCAAGGGTGATAACAATACTATCATGAATACTTTTCATACTATACAAGTACTTTCTGTACTTTCTTTCTCTCTAAAGCTACATACAACCTCTTATATAATCATACAATCATCGTCATACAATCATCATCATACAACCATAATAATATTAATCTCACAATCACAATCTCATACCCTAAGAATCAAAAATGAAAAAACTATGAAATCAAAAACTTTCGGTTACAAGTAAAAAGGATACTAGATAGGAGCTTAGGATCGGATACTAATACTTAAAGGATAAGACTAAAGGATAAACTTATTAACACCGTTAAGATCCACGACCTTGAATCCACATTTCGCAAGAAACGTTTTATAAAGAAACTGAAGGAATCACTTAATACTTAAGAATACTTAATACTTAAGAATACTTAAGAATATTAACTACAGTAGAAAGGAGCAAATAGTTTAAAATGGTTGAATTTTTTTATCATGATGATAAGGATACTCCAGAAAACTTTACTGATGAACATAATTCTGGAGTGCCAGTAAGTGAGGAAAGATTACATGAGATCGGTGTATTATATTTCAACATTACCAATACTGATGATTTAAATAAACTTGCTACCAAAAGAAACTACAAAAACAGAGATGAAATCACCCTTAATTTAGATTCTTTTAAAGGGGACGTAAATGCGTTCAATACAAAAATGGCCCAATTCTATAAAGAACATTATCATGAAGATGAAGAAATCAGATATATTGTAGATGGTGAAGGCTATTTCGATGTTAGAGATGAAGGTGATAAATGGATTAGAGCAAAATTAAACAAAAATGACTTATTGATCTTACCTGCTGGAATTTATCATCGTTTCACTTTATCTTCAGGTCAAAGAAATATCAAGGCCGTAAGATTATTTAAAGATGAACCAAAATGGGAAGCCATCAATAGAGAAACAAATAAAATCACTGATGCTAGATCTGATTATGTCAAAAGTATTAAGGTATAATCTTTGCTATATTTATTTATTTATTTATTTATTGTTGCACTAACTTTCCTTGTTTATATATACATATATGAGTCTATGATTGTCTAACAATCTTAATATTATTGGTCTTTATGAAATTGTCCAACCCTTTTCTTGCCTCTTGTAATTGCTTTTCGGTAGCATCTGCTTGTGTCTTCAACTGCTTTATATCATTATCCAATAACTTTATAACTTCATCGACTGACTTTTCAACTAAAACTCCCCCGATCATCTTGAAACATTTTCTATCTTGTCTCTTTTCTGGTTCGATTTTACTCAAGGTTTGGTCAACCATCGCATGTTCTTGCAATTGGGACGATAATGTTCCTAACTGGGTTTGCAAGTCGGTTATGTCGGATTGGTATCCATTATACTTCTGCTGTAACGCAGCTGACTTCTGTTCATCACTTTGATTCATACTGTCGATAATTTTCTGCGAATTTTTTATATGCTAATACTAATGATAACTATAAGTTTATTCTATGCTGACCGTTTGTCTATATATAAAGCATGTCACCCTCTACGTTCCAGTTTTTATTCAGAAAGACTTTGCAGCTCTGATTTCGTTTGCTGCAATGATTTTCTTTGCAAGTTTCCTCTGTGTTTTGGCACCAATTTTTGGTTTTCCAATTGCTGCAAAAAATATTACTAACTTGGATGAAACTTTGGCTTCTTCTGAATCGTTCAATTCTTATTCCTGGGAGCCACTAAGTCTTTCTTCAAAAGTGGATTTTTCTAAAATAAATGGTTTTGAAGTTGGAGTCAATGGCTTTACATTAATTGGAGATCATGAAGTTGATGCTACTTCTTTAGAGTTCCCAAAAGAATTCAATACCTTACAAGATGCTCAAACTTACTATTCCACTGCTAAAGGTGTTATGAAAAATAAGCCGGCTTTTATCAAGTCTACTAACCAAGTGATTTTTAGAGTCCAAGATGACTATAAACCCGGTCAAATAGAACACTACCACGGCCCTATTGACGATAGTCCTGGAATTGGTAAGTTATTCAATTATAATGAAACTTTCCAATCCCAGAATTTGATTTCAAGTCCTAAATGGCTATTGGTTAAGGTCGATGATGTTATTTCAAAAGTAATCCCTGATGAAGTTCCTTTAACACCTTGTCTAGATGTTGGTACTGCTGATGGTGGTTCGGTCAGTTTCAGTGTTGGAAGATCAAGTGGTTTTACAAAAACCATGGAAGTCAATTCAAAGTTTACTGCTCTTTTTGCTTTCACTTTCAAGACCAAATTTGAAACTGTCCGTAGTAGATCTTATTCAACTACTTTCACCGCTAAAGCACCTAAAGGAAGTACAGTTCAATTGTTTATTGAAAGACCAAGGGTGTTTTCAGGTATTGCTAAAACCCAATTAATGAAGAGTATTAAAGACAGTTGGGAAATCACTACTAACCCAGATCAATCTGTTGATATGTTAGATGATACTTTAGAATACAAGATTCGTGCTTCGATTGGTCTACCTGGTACATCATTAAAATGTTCAACCCCAAAATTTCAAAATCTTATTTAATTTCTTGTAGAGCCTTAATTACTGGTAATATATATTTCGTGATTTTAGTATGTTACTTTATAGAAATTTTTTCTTTTTTAAATATCTTTCTTTGCTTTATCTTCTGTACCGACATAGATGAAACTAACAACAAAGATACACCATCCAATAACTACAAAGACGGCACTTGCAATATAGTACCAAGAATTAGTAATTTCCCATGATCTTTTGAATTCATCATTAGCCAAGTGTCTTACAGCAACGATTTTTTTATCGACTAAATAGTTTAAACCTGGTCTTTTGTAGTCTAATTCAAAAGTAAACATACCGTGTTGATCAGGGATTGTAAAGTTAACAAAGTATGCAAAAGCATCTAAAGGACCATTTTCAGTGGCTGAGACTTCACCTAAAGGTTGTAAGTTTAATCTTTGATAAGGATCTAACATTTTGAAACTTAATTGAAGTGTGTCGTCACCTTCAGCAACAAAAGGTTTCCATTCATTTTTGATCAATTCACTAACACCAATAGTATAGATGACTTGATCTTTGACTCTATATAAGGTACCATTAATATTAGCAGGATCAGAATCTTTGAAATGTTGAACGAATTGTAATTTGACAACACCTCTTTTTGATAAGGACCATTCTAATAATTCATCTTTGAGTAAAGATATATCACCTAACCAAGTCAATCTAGGACCATTCAAGGTTTGTAATGCAACAGCGATAAAATTTTGGCCACCAATACCCCAAGAATTTTCATTATCGATTGGATTGATTTTATCATTTGTTGAAAAACTGGTTGAAGAGGATTTGATGATTGGGACCAAGTTTGGATTGTTATCGATAATAGCAGATTGGCCATCGTAGGAGCCTTCAATGGAAGATAAGATTCTTGGAGTTACCAAATTATCTTTTGATAATTTGACTTTATCGTCATTTTCGAAATGGTCGATTAATTTATAACCTTTTGGAGATGGGTAAATACCAGCTTCATTCAAGAAGTCTCTAACATCATCAGGATAATTTTTATCTGAATCACCTACCACGATGATATCGACAGAATCTAATAAATGGACTAAATTCAATTTGTTGAGTTCACTTTTATTGGTGATCTTCTTTGAAGAAGTAGGTAATAAGAAGATAGCATTGACCAAACTGACTTCAGCGGCATAAATCCTCAAATCATCATCTGTGTAACCTCTTAAAATGGTTTCATAGTCATTGGTCTTTAAGTAGTCGACCAATTGTTTAAGTTCTTGAGTTGGACTATTTAAATCAATAGTTTCCGAATCATAAACAACCAATGCTCTATTATGGGCAATTACACCCCAAAATAACGATAAAAGCGTTAATATCTTACTCCAATGCATTCTAAACTCTCTTATTCTCACTATGTTCCCTCGTTTCTTTGAGTATTATATTCGTTAGTTGTCTAATTGAATTTTTCAACACTGCGCGTTGACTGAAAAATTTTTGATTCTTTAGTTACTATTATAAGGGAAGAGAATAGAGGATGATAAAGGTGAAGATAGAGTTCTTGGGAGGCTTGGATGTCATCAGCAATCATGTCAGGGAGCATAAGTTGGTTATAGACAAAGAAGAGGGAGAATGTACTATGAAGGATGTTATTGAAGAGATTTGTTCAAAAATTATTGCTGATGAGAAAGATATAAGTGTTTTCATTGAAGATGATACAGTTAGACCAGGGATTTTGGTTTTGATTAATGATACTGATTGGGAATTAGAAGATAAAGAGGATTACGTGGTGGAAAGTGGTGATGTCTTTACTTTTACCAGTACCTTACATGGTGGTTAATTCTTCTTTTCTTTGTTGTTATACATGTCTATGTATTAAAAAGGTATAAAAGTTTTATAAGGGTAATAATTTACAACCAAGAAGACCATTACCATCCCAATTATTGGAAGGAACTAATTCTAAGATCAATCTTTGATCACGTAAAATGTCTACATATATGATTTTGTCAATATTAGTTTGCACTCTTGCAACTACATTAAGTAACTTATTATGATTACCTGCATGAATATTCTTATCAAAAACGATAATTTTATCACCTTTCTGCAACCCAGCTTTAGAAGCAGGACTATTTTCAATAACATGATCAATAATTGCAAATGGAATATCTGACTTTATTTCATCTTGTTTTGGTTGTTCTACAGTATTTGATTGAGATTCAGATTGATTATTAAAACTATTAATTAATTTCTCTTCTATTAATGATAATAAACGTTTATGGTCATTTCTCAAACGAATAATCCTTACTCTAACTAATCTAATACTCACCACATCTATATCATCTCTAGGGTACCCATTAATAACTAGTGGCGTATCCATAGTAGCATTAAATTTAGTCTGTAAAATCTCAAATAATTTTTCAAGTTGACTTTCAAGATCCTTTTTAATTAGTGCCATTTGTTGATAATTCAAGTCTTGGTGGATCTCATATGTAACGAACTCCTCATCCAAGTTCAATGAACTCATAAGTCCTTCAAACGATTCCTTTTCAAGTGTCATTGATTCAGTTTTTACTTCTCTCATTCTCATTCTCACTCTTAAGAGAATACTGTAGATATCAAGAAATCGTTATCTATATTACATATTTAGATGTGTTAAGGTCTGTAAGTAACGTGGCTTGTAGGCGTGAAATGTAGATATCATTAAAACTTTTTTTTCCTTTTGTAACTATCTTTACAGGTTAAACTCTAGGCTCAACTTTGATCGGTTGTATTAGTACTAATTGCAAATGAATAATTAGAGATGATTTCAACTTCATCTTCATCATTACCTTCACTGATTTCATTCCATGAAGCAATAGTTAATAATGCAAATCCAATAATAACCAATAAATCTCCTACTAATTGTTGGCTACTCAAGATATTATCGAATAATATCCATTCGACAATACCAATCAAGAAAATTGTTAATAATGAACTGACTGATGATAAAACTGGGTTAGTTAATGCAATTAATGACAAAAACAGAGCACTAAATGATAAGTTGGAAACAATTGAACCACAAATATATCCCCAAATCTTACCAGCATTCTCATAATCGAATAAATTGAATTTATGAAGTCCAACAATACTTGTAAATAATACACCCACCAGCAAAATAATAATGGTGAAAAGTCCTAATAATGACATTGCAAAATTAGCAAAAACTAATTGACGTCTTGGGGTTATTAAAGTGGATAAATGATGAGGAATACAAAGATATTTTTTATAAATAACTTCATATAATCCATATATTATAGCCCCAAATGAAATAGCTAAATTCCCCCAGAATCTATAAGGATAATTCCCACTTTCATTACCTGAATATGCAACTATAAAAACTCCACTGACGGCAATTATAACAGATCCAGCCTTTAACCATGAAAATCTTTCTTTCAATAATGGGATTGCAAAAATATATGCAGTGAACGCTGAACAATTATAAATTGCTGTAACATCAGAAGCATAAGTTATGGCCATTGCACCATACCATGTAAAACCAGCAAGGGTTAATAAGATTGTAAGAACAAAAGTTTTCCATAAAACGAATTGAATTGAAGGGGTTTTAATAAATGAATCAATACAGGATAAAATTGAATCGGTTGAAGAAATACGTGCGTGTTGGTTAATTAATGCATTGATGTTATCTGTTCTATCATCACCATTTACATTATATTCATAAATGATAATTGAAGTATGGTAAACATTATGAAATTGTTTAATAATTGATTTTTTAAAATATTTTATGAAATTTGGTTTTGGATTTGGATCCAATAATTGGGAAGTGGAATCTAATGGCTGATAACTATTATTTGAAGTATATTTCTTTATTAATTTGAAGGTTGATATGAAAATTAATTGCAATGGGAATAAAGTCCACCATAATCCATGAGTTACTAAAAGTAAGATAATCGGTTCTTTGAATCCTAAACTATAGGCCTGTGAGGTAAATTCTGTTTGTAATACAAATGTCAATAGTGATAATAGGAACATAAACACTATGAACACTATCTTAGTCTTCGACTGATGGGTATTATCTGAATTATCAATCGTTACTGCCATTACTGTTGTCGAGAATTTTAAATTTGAGATTTGAAATTTGGGGAATGGTACCATTCTCCGTAAATGTTAAGTCGGTCTCTCGCGAGAGTCGTACGAGGCTCTCGCTAACACTGGTACCATTTGTTTATATATTATTATAATTCTATAAAAAATCATCTCTAATCACTATCACTTTGATATTCCTCTTCTTCTTCTTTTTCTTGTTGTTGTTCTTTTTCTTGCTGCTGTTCTAGCTGCTCTGGTTGTTCTTCTTGAATTAAATATTGTCTATCGGGAATGATTCCCTTTTCTACTAGAGCTGATCTTGGTTCTATTCTAGGTAAAATGATATCAACCATTCTCTGTTTGGATAACAAATCATCTGTGAATTGGTCTATGTAGGTGATTCCATAATTTATGGGTATGCCATTATCGAAATTTGGATTTTGGAGTTGAATTCGTAATTTTGAATAATTCGACCAGTAGTTGTCAAATAGGGTATATACTTCACTAGCGGGTTTTGTGAGTCTTATAAAAAGAAGCACCAAAGCAATTAAGTATTTAAACTTGGATTGACTCAAATAAATCGATAAAATTGTGTTTGATGGGTTTATTTCAAGTAGTCTCAATAGACAACAAATAAAAGGACTTGGAACATTATTTGCATTTATTCCCTTGATATAATGGACATGGTCAACTATCACTGGTAAGATTGTTTGTTCGTTGGTTAAGTATAAGTATTGTTTATAAAAAAGTGAATCTTTTATTCTATTTCGTATAATGGTTTCGAGGAGATGAGACTTGTTTAAAGTATTTCTTTTATCGTTATATTCAGGTTGTTTCATATTATCACTACTAAAACTACTATTAAAGTATATTCCTATTAATAAAGTAAAATCAGAATGGAACTAGAAGAAACTAAAAGTACTTTAAAGAATTTATTAGTGTTTTTAAGTTTATATATTTCACGCACTATCTAATTTGAGTATTGATTCTTGATGTTTAACACTTGATAAGCATTGACGTCAAGAAATACAAAGGAACTTCTTTGATTACTCTTCATCGCCGAATTTGATTTTATCTAAATTAGAGGATAATTCAGCTAATTTTTTAGCAGATAATTCAAACCATTGTCTTTGAGCTTCAACAAAGATTTTCAATAAGTTAACAGACTTTGATGGTTTGATCAAATTCTTCATTTCAATGACGGCGACTTCAGTGGCATTGACTAAATCATCTTCGATTTTGATCAAGTCATCGTTTTCTTCGTCATCACCGGCTTTGGATCTGATCAAATCGAATTCCAGTCTAATTGAGTAGACTTTCTTTCTTAATTCATTGACTTTTATAAACTCTTTATTTAAGATTTCAACCAATTTCAAATTTAAGTCATTGACAATGGTTTTATCCATATCCAATCTACTTTGAGCGATTTCTAAATAGGTTGAACTGATTTGTAAAAGACCAAAACTCAAAGGACTATCACTTTTCATTTCAGTTTGATACTTCTCACAAATCTTTGATAATTGACCATATAAGGTCTTTGGAACGGTAACGACTTGAACGTCGACAGTTTCTTCTTTGACTTCTTTGGCATCTTTACCTAATAAGATATTTTCTAATTCTTGAGGTGAGGAAACATTTTTTAATTGGTTGAACTTGTTACCAATAACATTTTGTCTAAATTTAGTTAAAGAACCATTGGCTGGTGGATAATCATAACTTACTTGATGGAAAGTATCATTTGTAAATTGGATCAATTCAGTATATAATTTCAATAATAAATCACAGTTTAATTCCAATTCTAAATAATCCTTTGGTAATTCACTTACTTCAATATTTTGATTTGAATTGGCAAATTGTTGAATTTGGTGTAACTGTTGAGTTAATAACTCATTTGTTTTATGAGTAAATGGTTGAATACTCTTACTAATACCTTCATAAGTACTTTCAGTTGACTTTTTGATCGTTTCAAAGTCGTAATTAGCAATTGTATCTTGAATACTTTTTAATGATGGGAATTTAAATGACATCCTTAACGCGATTTTAACTTTAACTTTGATTGAGAATTAATAAAAGATGATACTGATGATACTGATACTACAAGATGATACTACAAGATGATACTACAAGATGATACTACAAGATGATACTAATACTGGTATTAGTACTGGTACTAAAATGATCTGATACTAGACTGAACTACTCTAATAATTAAATACTGAGATACTACTAGAATTCTACAGTTGTAATACTACTATACTAATACTAATATACTAATACTCATATACTCGTATTTCATATACTAATACTAATATACTAATACTAACATACTAATAAACCAATACTAATATACTAATACTAATACTAATATATTATTATACTAATATACTGAAATACTAATATACTAACATACTAATACCGTATACTAACACTAAATATTAATGTATCTTACCATACTTACGGAATGTGTACTACTGCCTAATATCCTATACTAATATAAACATAAACTATTAGTTATTATCACTTTTTCGTATATTTAATTATCAAATTCTAAATCACGAATACCTTCTTTATCAACAACTTTAACATAAACACCTTTAAAATCAATTGGCATTCTTGTTCTTAATTCTTTTGTACATAATTTCAATAAATGTAAACCATCATCTAACGCCATATCAACTTTATAATGTTTATCTAATAAAGACATACAATAAAATGCTGCATATCCATGAGCTGCATAAGGTAAAGCAACATGAGTACCTAAATAATCAATATAATTCAATGTTGATTCTTCCTTTTTCATATCATATCCTCCAATTAAAACATTGACTTGATAAGGTTTCCTAGATCTGATGGATGTAGCCAATTGATTTCTTACAAATGATGCTGTGGCCTTTGGAGATAATTCAATATCATTTTCCCTCATTGAATATAATTGAATATTAGCTTGAATATATTCTGCAAATTGAACTGTATCTCCTGCTTCCCCTGTGAATGCAATTAAATTATGTTCATTTAATATTCTGGTTTTATCTTCATCTTCTTTCAATACTGATATACCCCTGGTGACGGCTTTTGAAGTTGCAATTATACAACAATCCTTTAACTTTATTCCTA
Source organism: Yamadazyma sp. yHKB15 (assembly GCA_030555745.1). NCBI lineage: Eukaryota > Fungi > Ascomycota > Pichiomycetes > Serinales > Debaryomycetaceae > Yamadazyma > Yamadazyma sp. yHKB15. Next base: position 217,307 of record JANIWS010000007.1, read on the forward strand.
ATACAATATCCATATTTGCCTTCAGGAATGCGAATGAGATTTTTCATTCTCACCATCAACACTTTTGAATCATGTAGAGACACACAGAAAGAAAAGAGACATATAATACATAATAGGGTCATATGATATATAAGATAATACCTAAGACAAAATATAAAGAAAACTAAAAAAGAACTAAAAAAAATAATGTTTATTGATGTTTTTTTATGATCTTTTATGATCTTTTATGATCTTTTATGATCTTTTATGATCTTTTATGATCTTTTATGATCTTTTACGATTCTTTCATGATCTTTTATCTTGTTAACTTCTTCTCTATTATACTTTCAATAAGTTTCACTAAAGCACTATTAGGATTACTTATTTGATTATTCAAGTTATTTTCGATTTGAGCTTCAATTAACTTTCCTGTTAAATCTACTTCAATATTAACTGAATCACCAATTTGCTTTGATGGCATAATAACTTTATTCTGAGTATAACTGACCATCATAATGGAAAACTCATGTTTTGCATAATCAACATCAGTTATAGTCAAAGAAGTCCCATCGATCGATATGAATCCTTTTTCAACTATATAACCAATATATTGTTTATCACGTAATTGGAATGTGAATGCAATTGAATTACCATCGGGTTTTTTGCTTACAATTGCAGCAATTGTATCCACATGTCCTTGAACAACATGGCCACCCATTCTAACATCACTAGTAACTGCTCTTTCCAAATTAACCTTGGATCCTTGCTTCAAGTCTCCTAAATTTGAACGACGCAAGGTTTCAGGTGCAATTCCAACTTTGAACCATGTCTTTTCTTCATTCATTTCCGTTATCGTAAGACAAACTCCATTGGTGCTTATAGAATCTCCAAGATGTCCATCTTGTAAGATCTCACTACATTCTCCTATTGTCATAGATACTCCATTACCCCCTGATTCACTCTCATCATTCTCCTTATACTCCAATATCGTTCCAATCTTTTCAACCAATCCTGTAAACATCTTCTTGACTACAAGTTCCTATAATCTGCTGCTTTCCCTTCTGTTATATATGCTAAACTGAGTAATCTCTCTCTTATATCTGTTATACTTTAGTTTTATCTTAGTAAGTTTTGGCGCGGGTAACTTCTCAATCGAAAATTTTTCAATTTTAAAATCAACGGTATAAAGACCAACTTTCAGTCCAAGGAACCTTCATTTTTTGGTCTATAGTTACTTCCTGGTCCATATATATATATTTGGTTTTTGGTTTTTTGCTTTCTGTGCCTCCAATACAAAAATGCCATTCAGATTCCCAGTCAAATTCGAAATACCAAAGCATTCATATGTCAATGCTAGAGTCATCAAAGATCAATTCAAGAGAACTCAGTATGCTGAACATGAAGTCACTAGAAATGCTTTGAGATATATCGCTAGAAATACTGAATTACCTGGTAATGTAAGATTAGAAGCCCAATTACAATTATCCTCAATGCCTAAATATACTTCTTATACTCAAATTAGAGATAGATGTGTTGCTTCTGGTAATGCTAAATGGGTTATTAAAGATTTCAAATTAAATAGAACTGCTTTCAGAGAAAGAGCAAGAGCAGGTATTATTCCTGGTGTTTCTAAAGCTTCATGGTAATGTAAATAGTGTATTATAGATATTTTTCTTTCTTACTGTATTCTAAATATACTCTATATTTAAAGACACTCTATATTTAAAGATTTCTGTATGTAAAGATATTCTATATTTAGAGATATGCTAATCGTATTCTCCTCATATTCTGCTCTCTTATTTACTTCCTTACCCTATCATCTTTTCTCCCCTGTCTTATTATCTTCAATATTGAAGATGCGAATTTTTCATCAATGTTAGGTATAAGAAATATAAAGACCTTAGGTATAAATCCTAGATCGGTCAGACCCCTTTCGTTGAAGCCCAACTTTTCCAAATACAAGCTCTTGGAACAACCACCTGGTTTCATAGTGGGTACAGTTAACGACGCTTATAAACCACCACAATCAAATTATTATGAGGGAGGTCATCATTGGAGTTATGAAAGAGTTGTTGCTGGTGCTTTAATTCCTTTAACTATTGCTCCCTTTATTGTTGGCTCAGAATATCCAATCTTGGATTATTCATTTTGTGTTGCTTTATTAGCACATTGTCATATGGGTTTAAAATCTTGTATTATTGATTATATTCCAAAAAGAGTTTATGGTGTTTGGCATAAAATCGCTTCAAGATTATTACTTTTCGGTACTACCGTTTCTTTATATGGTATTTACTTACTTGAAACTGAATTTAATGGCATTTTCGAATTTTTATCCAATTTTTGGAATGCCTAAATTGTATATATTAATTTACATTAGAATTTATTGTTGTTCCCTATAAACTTTCTAATCTTTGGTATCATCTATGGGTTTTTCATATGGTCCTGGAAGTTCCTCCCCACTAATATCCATTTTATCATCAGAATCATTTTGCAAAGGTGATGATTCAATATTTGACGTTTCCATATCATCTATATCTTCATTTGTTTTGGTTCTTTTCGGATCAGAATTCTCTTCTACATCCTCTGCTAACCTCTTCTCTTCCTTGTCTTCTCTTTCCTTTTCTTCTTTTTCTTGCCCTTCTTTTTCTATGGTTTCCTCCTTGGCTTCCTCTAGCCAAGGGATCTTTACTAATTTTACTTCATCATTTTCTTCGTTATTGATGTCAGAACCAAAACTAGGGGCTGGAAATTTCTCCACTGACGACGACACTAGAATAACCTTAGTCAAGGCATTGAAATACTTTATACTCCCACCTTCGTTATCTAGCTGATACCCTTGTTTGGCGGGATCTAGCAACAATTCACATAATCTCAATATAGTAAATGGAGGTTGATCATTGAAATTCGTATTGAGATGGGATATTAGTTTCTTCTTTTTCATATCCAATGAACCATAGTTTCCAGAACTTTGTATTCTATCGATTATCAAAGGCTTAAGAATATTCCAATCTTGATTTTTATAATATTTATCTTGAATTATCTGGAGTAAACTCTGTTCTAATTCACCATCTGAAGTCATTATTTAACCCACTAAAAAACAAAAAAATCACCCAAATACCGTACCAGTAATATTCTAATTCTAGGATACTTACTCTAGGATACCAATTCTATATTCAAAACCCAATTAAGACCTGCTAAACTGACTTTGTTGATACTCTTTACTATTAAATACAAAAATCTCAATTACGCACTGAACAAGAAAAAAAAACTTGAAGAATTTTTCAACTATGAATGGATTTGGAAGATTGTTGAATATAACGAAGAGTGTTCCCAGATTAAAGGTAGGGAGTCCATATGTGGTAAGAGCAAGTGGAATGTGGATGAGATTCAATAGTGTTTCAGCAAAAAGTGGTCCTATAATCTCACAAGTTTATCCTCTTAATAAGAATGAAATCACTGAGAAAGACGTTGATGAATGGTTGGTATCTTTACAAAGATTGAAAAATGGCCATTTACCTGATAATGAGACCGAAGTCTACCTCAACCAGCTTACTGAAACAGAAGAGTATTTGAAGGAAGAGTTTATTCCAAATGAAGAACAAATCAGAGAACAAGAAAAATTTTCAACTACCAAATTACCTTTACAAACCATACCAGTTGTTGATAATTTAGTCAACTTAATAATGAGAGATGGTAAGAAATCCAAAGCCAGAAAGATCGTCAACAGGGCATTATACATTGTGTTTTTGAAATTAAGAAAAGATCCAGTTTTGATTTTACAAGAAACTTTAGATAAATTAGCACCTTTATTAGCTACAAAAGTTGAAAAAACTGGTAGTGCTAAAAATAAGGTTGTTCCATATCCTTTAAAAGAAAGACAAAGATATAGATATGCCATTTTATGGATCTTGGATGGTGCATCAAAGAAGAAATCTCCAGATTATTCAGTCAGATTAGCTGAAGAAATAATATCAGCTTTCGAAGGTAATTCTTCCGGTTATGATAAAAAGGCTCAAATGCATAAACTCGCCATTGCTCAAAGAGCTTATGTTAGAATTTAAGAATTGTATATAGAATAATAATATAAGTTACTTTTTGTATTTTGGTATTCTTTTAATTCGTATTCTTTATTATTGTAAAAATCGCAGTTTTTACTTTGTGGTTTAGGCTGCAAATTTATTATACAATATAAACAACTTTCATGGAACAATAAAAGAATGGAGGATATACATTATTACTTTCATAAAGTCAAATATAAATTAGAATACTTGAAAATTGATTTCTTACAGAGGTATTATAGTAATAGTAGAGAGCCTAGGATCATTCAGACCAAAATATCAGATAAATTGATTTCTTTAAGGAATTTCCCAAGAGATAAGTATTTCATAAGACCAGGTGAGTTTTTGACTTTGGGTCCCCAATTAGTCCCCAAAAGAGTCAAATCATTGCCAATTATTAACTTACTCGATGATTCTGTTGAGAATAGTGTAGATGAAATAAAAGATGAAGACACAGAGACCTTAAAGATAACCAGAGAAGAACGACAGGTTCATTTGGATGGTTGTAGTTGTAAATGTCATAATATTGATACCGGGGATACAACGACAACTACCAATATCAGTCTTAAAGCAAAACAAAAAATGGCTGCAAAAAAGTTTTTCAATTTTAGTAAGAGAAAATTATCAGAGATTATTCTAATACCATCACCTATAACAGAAAAGGATATTCTCAATACAGAAAATGAAACTTTAACAAAAGAGAATCTAATAAAAGAAAACTTGATAAAAGAAAATTTAAAAGAGAACTTGATAGATATAAGTCATGGACCATATGAGAATATAATTGAACCACATGAGAATATACTTGAACCACATGTCAATCATGATATAAGTTTCTTACAGAGAAGATTTTCTTATACAGAAGGATTTTCTGGATACAAAAACTCACTAAAGAATGAAAATGAAACTAGAAACAGTGAAGACAAAGTTTGGAAAACAGTATTGAACGATATTTCATTATCTGCTGCAAGAATATCGACTGGTAGTCCACCTTTAAGTCATGAATTTGTAAACTTAACCCCAGATTTCGTAGATGTCAAAGTGAAAGATCCCATTGATGATTTCTCTTCAACCTACGAAACTGCTAAAAAAATCTTATATGACGATGATCTAATTTCACTATATAACTATTGAGTAGATTAGTTAATACAATTCGAAAAATAAAAATTTTAAAAATCTCTTTCTACTGAAAAATGACTTTCTACATAATCTTATTTCCCATGTACCTTCACCATATCTTCACTGTATCTTCATTTGATAAGATCCCCAATACAAATGAAGTGTTAATTGATATGGAAGAGAGATGGTACCGAGCTAGTACGAGAATGGCGGTAAGTCTGGCGCGAGCATCGCGCCAGACTGATGGATTAAATTACACCAAATTTAATTGGTTGAAAATGAAAATGAGAAAATGAGGACGAATAAAATTATCAACAATTTTTCACATTAAAGATTGAAATAAATAATGATTCGTGGAGTTAGTATTAAAAACAGTGTAAAGATCTTAGGAGGTAAACGTTTTATTGCTACAGCCAACAGCGGTACCAAATACGCCAGTTTATCTAATGGAGTCACCATTGCAACTGAAACCAATCCATATGCTAAAGTCTCAAGTATTGGTTTATTCTATGGTGCCGGTTCAAGAAGTGAACATTCATACAGTAATGGTATTGCAGCTTTAACCACCAATATTTTAGGTAGTGGTTTAGAAAACGGAGTCTACTTATCAAGTCAAAACGGTAAAGAAGTCAATGGTATCATAGCTCAAACCACCAATGATAATATTTCAAAAGCTACTGAAATCATTAGTAAAATCGGTTCAAGTGCCAATGATATCTTAGCTAAATCAGATTTCGAATTCGCTAAATCCCAATTAATCAGTCAAACTGAAACTTTGGAAGCTACCCCAAACAAAATGGTTTTGGAACATTTAGATGCTTCTGCTTTCCAAGGTTATTCCTTAGCTTTACCAACTTTAGGTACTTCTGATTCAATCAAAGATTTACAATTACAAGATTCTGAACGTTTACTTGAAAAACATTTAGTTGGTTCAAACGTCGTTATTGCTGCTTCTGGTAATATTAATCACGATGAATTAGTTAATGCAATTGAATCATCTTTAAAAATTCCTCAAGGTCACAAACCTGTTACCAAACCTGCATCTTTCTTAGGTTCTGATGTTAGAATGAGAGATGATACTTTACCAAAAGCTTACGTTGCTTTAGCCGCTCAAGGTGAAGGTGTTAAATCTCCTGCTTACTACGTTGCTAAAGTTGCATCTGCAATCTTTGGTAACTTTGATCATTTAGCCACCAAATCAACTTTAACTAGTTCAAAATTATCATCAATTGTTCAAGAATACCACATTGTTGATAAATTCCAACATTTTTCAACTTCATACTCTGATACCGGTTTATGGGGTTTCAATGCTGAAATGTCAAATGTTGAATTAATAGATGATTTTGTTCATTTCACCTTAAAAGAATGGAACAGATTATCAGTCTCAATCACTGAAGCTGAAGTCTCAAGAGCAAAACAACAAGTCAAAACCCAACTTTTATCTGAATTAAATTCAACTAGTGCAATTGTTTCAGATATTGCTAATAAAGTTTTATTAGTTGGTTATAGAAATTCATTAAAAGAAGCTTTAGAAAAAATTGATTCCGTCAGTTCAAAAGATATTAAAGCTTGGGCTCAAGTTGCATTATGGGATAAAGATATTGTTATCTCATCAACTGGTCAAAATGAAGCTTTAATGGATTATAATAAATGGAGAAATCAAATGTCTATGTTAAGATGGTAAACAACTTTTTATTTTACTTTATTGTATTGTATTTTATTCCATAGAATATTTGTCTTTTTGACTTTTCGTCTTCAGACTTCTTTGATAGAAAGGAACGAATAGTACTAATAAACAAATAGAAGAGGTAAGAAGGTCAAAAATCAAAAGAAATCAGGAAGTAAATTAGAATACAAGAATGGAAAAGGAAAAAAAAAAAGGATTTATTATTAACATCTACTTAGAAACAATTGGAATTAATATTATATAGTTTAAATACTTCATTGCATAATAAAAAAGTGTAGTAAAAGATTAAATTAAACCACTCTTTCTTAAATTATCTTCAATGATCAAATCAGTAACAGCTGAAAGAACAAACTTCATTGAAGTAGTATCAGTTGCACAAGTTCTATGAACATAAATAGGCTTTGCAGTTTTATTAATTTTTAAAAAAACTTGTTCAAAGAAATTAATACAATCTTCAAAGTTAGTGTTGTTACCTTTGAAATCTGGGAAATAATTTGATAATGGAGATTTCAAGAATTTTTCTTTGAACAAGTCGATTTTATTTAAAAATAAAATGAAGGGAGTGTTAATAAACCATCTTGAATTACATAAAGAATCAAATAAAACTATGGCTTCATGAATTCTATTAACTCTTTCATCTTCAAACAACATTTGATCATATTCCGAAATTGCAACTACAAATAATATAGCAGTGATATTATCGAAACAATGAATCCATTTTTTTCTTTCCAGTCTTTGACCACCAGCATCTAAAACTTTGAATTTGAAAGAGTTTATATTGAAGTTAGTTTCAGTGATTCCAGTAGTTTTTATTCTACCGTTCAAGATATCTGTATCATTGCAGATATACTCTGGTTGAGAAAATTCATAGACTTTATTAAAATAATAAGAAGCATTTGACTCTAATTGGAATTCGTTTGACCTACGGAAACATGTTTGGATACCTTTATCATACTTCCATAGCATATCAATTGCTTCAGCAATTTCAAGTCTTGAAACAGGCTGATTCTGGGTTGAAGTTGTTTGATTTATAGATAAGTTATTGTCATTGGTTTCATGATTAGCATGTGGAATGGAATTGTCGTTAGGATTCGAAGACTCGTCAAAGAATGAACTGTTTGCAATACCAGTACTATTTTGTTTCCTTTTTATTCGATTTCCTTCACTATATCTCAAGACATAGTCATTAATGAAAGTATTTCCTCCAGCTATAGTAGTATCAATTTGCTGTAAAGCATCAGCTTGTAAAATGATCTTTTTGTATTTTGCCAAAGGACTGTCCTTGCTATTATCACAATCTAAGGGGATTTTCAAGTTTCTTGCTTGAAAAATCAAAATCTTCATTGACTGGATTGTGTCAACCCATATTACATGACTGTATTGTAATCTTTCCTGTTGACTAAAACCACCCTTGTGTAACAATTTCAATTGTTTTAAAACGGTCGATTTACCACTTTCTCCTGCTCCCAATAAAAGTAATTTGATTTGGTTTTTGTTTGATTTCTTATTCATTTGTAATTTTTGATTTATAGCATCGTTAACTCTTTGGTCTACAATAAACGGATCTTCTTCTTCATTATCTGGTCTACTAGCTGCACAACCCATTTTTTTTTCTTTGTCTTTCTGATTTCTAAATTTTCTTTATTTAATTTGCTCTTGGAGTGCAGTTGTTCTTAGCTGTTGTGCTTTTCCTATTCTACTTCGTTGATAAAGTGTCCTTTTATTTGCAATCTGAGATAAAAATACGAGTTAACAAATTGGGTAATGTAATTGAATTTTCAAAATTGATGGAGAGCAGACTAGACGAATAAACTGCTGATGACGGTTTTGAAAATGATTCGGGGGTTGATGTGTTGTGTTATTGCTAATCCCACTATCGTCAACTTTCTTGTCCTGTTCGATTAGATTAGTTGGTTTTTTTAGGGTATAAAATACTTGATATAGTAGCGATAACTGCACGTCTATTTGAGCCGCTCGAAATTTAACACATTTATTCAGTCCAATCAAAACCTTCAGAACTTCCACAAGAGTGTTTCTTGTATATTAGTATGCTACAGCTTCAGGGGTATTCTGTTAGAGATAGGATGGTCGATTAAGAGATTTTGAACAATTTGAATATTTATATATCGAACGAAACAAAGGCCTTAAAGTATATCATAATTCGCCTTTTTTTACTACTATAAACCTCTTGAAAATATCTCTAAATCTCTAAAAAGCTAATCTTAAGCTTTTGAATACGGCTTTAAAGGTCTCTGAACAAACTTTCGTTTTCTTAGTAAACCAGTTTTTTAAGAAAATGTTTGATTTTAATCGTCTAAAGGGTGATTATGAAAATATAATATATGAGAATTACTGCTGATCCAAGTAATAAAGCATGCTTTAGTATATGAAAAACTTGAAATTTCTTCATAGCACTATAAATCTTCTTCATATATAATTTGGATCCTTTCAACTCTTGTGTAGATGTAAAAGTATAATTAGGTAAGTAATTTGCAGATTTCAATTCCTCATCTTGGTCTTTTAAGAACTCACTAATCTTTTTAGTGTTTTGTTTGGCATTCAGAATTGGTAAAATATTATAATTCAATCTCTGTTTTTGAGATAAATTCCAATATATTAATATCAATCCACTGAATATTGCCGTGATAACGTAATGGATTATATTATGATATGGTGTTTGAGTATAACATAATTTTGTATCATAAAAGAATCTATCATTATGATTTACAAATGTTAATAATTGATATCCTGGATGCCAAATCCCCATTGCCATACTGATTGATTTCACAGTGATTTCTCTTGCTTCTTCTACGTCGTGAGTTATATCACAATAATCATGATCATCTCCAGAGAATATAAGTTCAGGTTTTATTCTATTCAAGATATCTTGGGTTAGACCATGATCAACCACCAGTTGATATTGATATCCTTTCATTAAACGGAATCTTGATGATTCTCTTAATGGGCCACATTGTTTATTCTTAGGATCTCTGAATAATGGTACATGACTCAATAAGACTCTTGGTCCCATTTTGTGATTTCCTTCTGCAAAATATCTATCAAGAAAGGCTCTTGATTGTTGATTAATTTCATCTTCATCAGACATTAAACTCAAAGTATCTAATGTTATGAAATCAACATTTTTGATTGTGACATAAGAATTGGGTTTACCGAATGTTTTAGAAAACCTGTTTCTTGAAGGTACTTTGACTCCATTACCAATTCCAATATCATGATTTCCAGCAGTATTTATGAAGTAGTTTTGGTCTTTGATATAGCCGTATTTCCGATGGGGGAAAATCGATTTAAATCTTTTGAATTGGTTAATAAAGTATTCATCATCTGAAGATCTACCATTGTCTAAGTAGTCACCTAAAAACATGATATAGTCTGGTTTCAAATGGTCAGCCATGTATTTATAATTTTTTTTCAAATGGGTATCTACAGTATGTTGCGATAACTTCAATAACGCTTCATTTCTGCCTGGATAGGTATGGTTATCGATCAATTGAGGATCTGCCACCAACAAAACGTTGGTAGTTTCGATATCCTGATTATTTTCTTCATCTTCAAGGTCTAACTTTGTCCAATTACACTTTTGAGCAGTTGTTCTTGGAATTAGTCTCTCTTGAATGTAGAATGTGATTACCCAGATAATCAATACAGACACTATCAATTGATGGATACTTTTCAATCTTGGAACTATCATCTTTATGCCATTCAGCGCAATATCCAAAACCTTTGTCTATACCAATACAAGAAATAACAAATGAAAAAGCCTTATCTAAAAATAACCTTTTCTCAATGAAAAATTAAGCTTGAAATACGGTTTTTGGAGGGGTTTTCTAATAACAATTGTATCAAACTATGAATATATATGTATATGGAACACTCTGCTAACGTTAGATGCGATGGAAGTGGTTGTTCTGTTAGTTAATTGTGTTTGTTAGATTGGTGTAATCTGTGAATAATGAAAACGCGAATATTTACAATTATCATTTAAACTATACGATATGGATGATAACGTGTTGATAGCATTAGGGACGGTTTTATTGATCCATTTCATTTTCAAAACATACGTAGATGCCACCAAGGACGTCAATGACTTATATCTCAACGAACAGTCCACAATTGAAACCACAAGGTTATCAGATGAGAGTCCCATCTATAAGTCAAATAAACTCGAATACGGTGGTGGTTTAAGAGTTGGGTTGGATATTAGATATGATCACTATAAACTCAGAAATGGTAATTTCTGTGATATATGGGAATTGGCCCTTAAGAGTCTCAAGCATACCCCAAAACATATCGTTTTCAATGATGAAAAAATCGATTTGGCTGTTTTGAATCATAATGTTGCAAAAATCATTCAATTCCTTATTGAAAATAATATTAAAACTGCAGCCATGTCTAAAAAAGCCTTTTTACATGATAAAATTAGTTTCTGTTTCATTTTGGCTTGTCTTTTGAATGCAACACTCATTAACTTTTATGACGATGATATTGACGTTGAACTGGACTTATATTACCATGATTTCAAGTTTGACTTTCATCACCATGAAAAACTTTCCACATTTGAAAATCATTACAATTTTGAAAAGGATAAAGGTGTTAGGGTCAGAATTAGTAACAAGATTTCCAATAAAGTCATTAGCCACACAGACTATGTCACAATTAATTTTGTTAGTAGTATCGCTTCAACAATGAAACATTTACCCGTAACTGAGAGTTTCAATCCCAAAGATAGATTGGTGATTGTCAATAACCAACCAATTACAAACACATTAAGTAAAATTCTAGTAGGTTTCGTTAGTAATTGTGAAGTCATCATTACAAAACCAAAACCTTTACAAGATTTATTACTCGAATACGATCCCAGTATTTTATTCATGAATTCTACTAATATTACAGACGATACCTTTGCAAGCTTAAAAAACAATATGACCCTCATAAAAAGATTTCAATTCTTGCAAATGAAGTACTTTTTAACCAAGGGTAAATTCAGTCAAATACATACATCCAAATTGAGACTATTATATTTGAATAAACCAATTGATAAAACAAGTTTATCGTCAGCTCAAACTAATGAACTTGGTGCATTACTCAGTTGTAGAATTATAACAGAACATGGTTATGATTCAATTGTTGGTCCAATTTTACAAAACGATTTCTACGATTATAGATTATTAGCTGCAGGAGTTGAAAGTAAATTAGTTGCAAACGGTTGTATTTGTCAATCAGATGAAATCAAATTAATCAACTTAGACAACAATAAATTCGGTGATATTATGATTAGAGGATACAACATTGGTAAAGTCAAAAAGTTCTTAATCGGTCAAGGATACACTGATAATAAAGCAAACAAGAATGATGAAGGATTTTTAACATTAAATAATGTTAAAGGTAAATGGGGAACTGATGGATGTTTATATGTATATAATTAGTTAATCAATTAATAGAAAAATAGATTTTATAAAGAGTAGGAAAAGTATAAAAAAAAAATGCTATTTTATTTACATAAAATCTTTACTTTATTATTTAAATCATCATCATTAAAGCTTCTCTTGTTGAATAAAGAATTAACAATTAAAACTTTTGAATTAAGTTGATTTAAAAAGTATAAAGTGAACTTGATATTAACTGAATTCAAATTAGATAAATTTAAGTTCATGAAGAATTTCTTCCATTTTGATAATTTTGAATCAATGGAATAATCATCAGAAACCCAAAATAAATCAGATTTTGAATTACAAATTTTTTGCAACTTAATAAAGTCATAACCAAAGATCAATAAAATATTACACCAATTTTCATAAACTAATTCATTGATATATAAATTATAGTCTAATTGTTGTAATAAATTAGATTCTAAACATTTTAGAACCTTCAAATCATCAGACTTCATATTAAGAATCTTAATCCAAGTTTTAAAAGAATAATTTGAGTCTTGACTAAACTTGGATGATAAGATTACTAAACCTAAGAATAATTTCTTTGGGTCTTTAATTATATCATTATTATGATTTTTGATTAATCTTAAAATATAAAAGCCACAGATTTGCAAGATTGAAATAGAAGATTTTGATCTTCTTAAAGTTTCAATAATGAAAAATCTTAAATTTGATGAATTGATTTGGATGTTATGATCTTTGTATAATAACTTAATTAAGAATATTATTGAATTGATCAAGGTTAAATTGAACTGAGATTTATCCAAATAATTTTGATAATATTTAAAATCATTTGGTAAGTGAATCTCATCTGAGTCATTCAAAGGACTTGATAAAGACTCATTTTTTAATGATTCAATAATTTCAGGAGAATTAAATGATTTTTCAAGAAATTCAGGTGAAGTTAATGACATTTCCTTAATCTTCTAAACAATAACCACAAAAAAAAACTGAAACGTTCGTAAACAGAGTATAACCGACACTTAATGGAAAAAAGTAAAACTTTTTTCTTCCAGACTTATAATAATAAAAAAATCAACTTTTTTATCACGTATACAAAAAATATAGCGTGAAGTTCTTTTAAAAAGACATTCTTTTTAGTTGTCTTTTAATGATATCAAACGTTGAAACGCCAAAAAAAAAAAATAGTAATTATACAATAAACTTTAAAACAACTTAAACCTTTCCTAACCTTTCCCAAATATCAGATATATTCAATATCAGATATTTTTTTTTTTAAAAACCGAAAAACCTTTTTTCTTCCTAAACCTGATTTATCGCCAAAATCAATAAATCTTCTATCAAACTTTATAACTAACCAGATAAAGCCAATAACTCACAATAAAACACAAAAAGCACAAAAATAAAAGTACACAAAAAACAAAATTAATTAATTACTCTTGGGAAACTCTTTTTAACCAGTTAAAACAAAACACTAACCAAAATAGTCAAGCTACTATTGATTTCCTTGTTATTTTATCCTAAGGGTTTTAGTGATTTATATAATGCGAATTGACTCATTTTGTGATGGGTGCAAAATCAGTCATTGGAATCAGTCATAGCGCCGCAGGACCAAGGCCGGGCGGCCTTGGTCCTAGTGCTAGTACCATCCTCGCACTAACCCACTCGCACTAACCTACTCGCACTAAACTACGTTTGCCACATATCGGTCTCAGTTACGGTGTGTTCGCCTTGGTCATGAATCCTGTTGCCCTAGGGTCGCCCTGGAGTGACACTAAGGGCGTGGTAGGATGGTATCGGTATGGACCTAATTACGGATTTCCACGGATGACATAGGTGATGTAAATGAATCATATGGAGAGTATTATGATTCATGGAAGGGATATTATACTTTATAATGCTTAAGTATAGTGTAATATTAGTACTTTAGTATTATATTGTAGTGAATTATAGTGTATTATAGTGTATATAGTATATTATAGTATATTATAGTATATTATAGTATATTATAGTATATTATAGTATATTATAGTATAGTATATTATAGTATAGTATATTATAGTATAGTGTATTATAGTATAGTGTATTATAGTATAGTATATTATATTATTTGTATATTATTTGTATAGTATTCAGAATGATGTAGTGTAGTATTATACTATATAGCGCTTTGTATATAATATATTATATACTATAATAGTATAGTATTGAGATATAGTATAGTATTGAGATATAGTATAGTATTGAGATAGTATACTATGTAAGTAGTAAAAAGTATATATACTATAGATAATAGTATACAGTTATATAATAAAGAATATTAGAATAAAGTATTAGTATAATATAAGATATAGTATAGTATTATAGTAATGCGATTATTATAGTATAGTATTGTAGTAATATAGTATATTAGTATTGTAGTAATAATCTAGTATTATATAGTATCATACAATTCATTAAGGAGATTATATAGTATATCAGAATATCACATGAGTACTATAGTATTATAGTGTTAATCTATATTATAGTCCAGATTATATTATTAAAGAGTATACTATTATAGAGTATACTATTAGAGTACACTATTAAAGAGTATACTATTAGAGTACACTATTACATAGCATACTACAATATCGTATTATGTCTATAGAGATTATTATATATATACTATTCTATAGACTATTATATAGATTATTTAGATTATATGGATTATATAGATTATATGGATTATATAGATTATTAGTATAGTAGTAATATAGTATTCTATCAATATACTAGTATGGTTGAATTGTATCAGTATAGTATATTATTATAGTATTATATTAGTATGCGATTATATCATAGTATTATAGTATTATAGTATTATAGTATTATAGTATTATATTATATTATTTTTATATAATTTTTTTATTTTTATCATTCTTTTATTTTTATCAATCTTTTATTATATTCTTATTTTGATAATTCCCTAAAAACAGAATCAATCAAGTCTCTAATTTCTTTATAACTAACTAAAATTGATAATTTTTCATCACTTGAAATTAAAACAAATTTTTCATCAATTCCAGCATCAAGTTTATTTAATTTAGTTAATACTCTAGATAAATCAATTACACATTTACCATTATCATCTAATTGATGGAAAATATAACTATGAAATAATTTAATTAAATAAATTCTATCATTCTCTTTCCAATTAAATTTTGGATTATCAACAATAAAATTAATCTTTGAAATTATTCTAAATAATCTTGCATTTTCTAATTCTCTTGTTAATTGTCCTTCAATAAAATCATTTGAATCTTGTAAATTATTAATTAATTTCATGGTTTTAGAACTTAAATAAAATTGATTAAATTTATTTAAATCAATATGTTCATATTCAAATATTAATTTATTTAAAACTTGATATAATTCATTTGAAATTAAATTATTGGTTATTAATTTTTTTAATTTTTCTTCTTCATTACAATTTCTTATATTATTTACCAGCATTAAACATGCTAATTCTAAAATTATTAATCCAAATTTTTTAAAATCTTGCTTTTGTTCATTATTCATTATAGTTTTAATATTATATCCTTTATCATCTTCAAAATTTAATATATCACTAATTCCAACACTTGATAATCTTATTCTATTTTTATTAGTAACAATTATCTTACTTAAATCTAATGATGATCTAGCTGCTAATCCATTTTCATGTATTGAAAGTAATGCATTTGTAATTTGAATTATATAATTCCATAATAATTCTTCATTAATAACTTCTAATTTTAATCCTAATTTTCTATTAATATGTTGCTCTAATAATGTTACAGAATTTGGGAAATAATCATAAATTAAAATTAATTTACTATTAATTCCATCAAATGCTACTGTAGTAAAACAATCTTGTAATTTAACTATATTATTATTTTTAATCAGTTTCCATCTTTTAATTGTTTTAAAACTTTCTGTATCATTTATATTTAAAATATCAAGTTTCCTTAAAATATATGCATTCCCATCAATATTTGAAAATACTTTATAAATTCCATTATTTATCCCCCAAACTTTGGATTTTGTTTCCATATCTAATGGTACTAATGAATGATAAACATTAACATTCTCAGGTAAATTACTTCTTCCCATACTTAATAAAGTTGCTTCATTCTTTTTAGTTAATGATTCTCTTAAATCATTTGGAATAAACATTTCATTGGCATTGGTTTCATATGGTGGTAAGGGAATTGATAATCTTGGTGGTGGTGCTGGAGCGTATAAATGATAATTCAATGGATAATTACTTGTGGTTGGTATTTGCGGTTGATGACTATAATACATATCATTATTCGATGCCAGAGGGTTATTCGAATTAGATAATAATGTAGTATGTTGGATTGTTGGAGAATTATTATTCAAAGTTGCATGAGTTGAAGGTGGAGTAAATGATTGAGAATAAGGATTGTTTGAACTATATGAATCAAATGTTGGTGTAAATGAATTAGCCAATGTATTGAATTTCTTCCCATTATTACTTGCAATTGGATTTGAAGTTGAATTTGAATTTGAATTTGATGATGGGTTTGCAGTTGCAGTTGCGGTTGCACTAGTAGATGTAGGAGTTGAAGTACCTATTGAACTAATGGAAGTCGAATTGGCAGAATTAGCTGAATTCATCGAATAATCATTTTCAGGAATGAATGTTTGAACATTATCAATTTTGGGAGAATACTTATTAGCCAGAAACCCTGAAGATGGTTGGAAAGATGGGGTATTGAAGTTAAACTTCTTCTTATCCTTTGTTAATAAAGTAGGTGGAGATTGTGAATCTAAGGTCTTAGTAGCCGTTGAAGTCCCATCTTTTTTTGTACCTGTTTTGTGACTGAAGGCACAGCCTTTGTTTTCGTATTTGCAATATCCATATATCAATATATTCTTGCAAAGAGTATCCTTTGCTGAATCAATATTTATATTCATAATGATATCGTCGCGAACTTTGAATTCTGTCAATCTCCAAAGGAGATAGGGTTATATCTTTATCTTAGAGTTATTTTTTGTGTTTTTGCTACCTTTTTCTCTGCTGGTATGAATACTTCTTGTTTTCTTATTACCACTTGTTTTTTTCTGGTTTCAATATCTTTATTTTTGGTTAATTTTTAACTCTTTTTATAATTATCATCACTTTTAGAAAGTACTTCCGTCCACCACACCCGTCCACCCATACTAATAGAAAATTAAATAAAAATGATTAAAAGGAAAAGCTAATAATAATAGGTTTTAAACCCAAATAGCAAGTGAAATGAAAGATTTAGTGAGAATCAACTTATTTTTGTTTGAATATTGATTCAATGCAAATAATATTAAACAATCAAGCAATTATGTCCGTCCAAACCTTATACTGCGAATAGTTTAAACTTAACTTAACATAAAGAACATAAAGAAACACCTAAAAAATGACATTTGTAACTATATTAACAGGAGCATCTAGTGGTATTGGTGCATCTATTGCAAGACTTTATTTGGGTCATGAAAATACTAAATTAATAGCAGTTGCAAGATCTCAAGATGCATTAAACAAATTGGTTGAGGAATATGGTCAAGATAGAGTTGGTATTGTGGTTGGAGATGTTTCCAAGTCAGAAACTAGTCAAAAGGCAGTTGAATTGGCTATCACCAAATTTGGACAAATCAATTCCATTATTGCTAATGCTGGGGTCTTAGAACCGGTTGGAACAGTTGAAGATTCGGATATCAGTCAATGGAAAAAGTCATTTGATATCAACTTCTTTTCAGTTGTAGAGTTGGCAAAATATTCAATCCCCCATTTACGTAAAACTAAGGGTAATTTCATAAGTGTATCATCTGGAGCTTCAGTTTCTGCTACAAGTGGTTGGGGTTGTTATGGTGCTTCAAAAGCAGCTTTAAATCATTTAATGTTGAGTATAACAAATGATGAACCTTTAATTAAGACTATCGCAGTTGCTCCTGGCGTTGTTAATACCAGTATGCAAGCTAACATTAGAGAAAACCATGTCAATTCAATGACTCCTGATGCCCATAAACGTTTCACTGACTTGAAAAATTCAAATCAATTGTTACATCCTGATACACCTGCTTTGATCTATACGAATTTAGCATTGAAAAGTTGGAATGATGAAATCAATGGTCAATATTTAAGATATAATGACGAGAGATTAAAAAATTACTCCAATTAAATATATAATTTTTTCTTCGGTACTGTTTACGGTAACCAAAAGGTCACCATTAGGTGACCTTTTGGTGATCATTTAACTAATCCTCTCGTTCTTTAATCTTTGAAATTCTCAATTTTTTCATTACTCAATGTTTAAATCTTGTATAAACAAAGGCTTCAAGCCTATTAGAACTCCTGTTCAAACATTAAGAACTCCAGTTCAATCCAGAACTCCAGTTCAATCTTTAAGATTCACTCGTTTCAATTCTTCTTCGACTCCTCCACCACCAAAAGGTAAGCTTTTAATCACTTTGGGAGTTTTGGTATTAGGTACCTCGATCGCAGGTATCTTCTACAATAAAGAGAGTCCTAAACTGGCAATTGAAGCAAAGACAGCCACCTCACCAGCATTCAAATCAGATCAAGTGTCAGTAATATTTGTATTGGGAGGACCTGGTGCAGGTAAAGGTACCCAATGTGCAAAATTAGTTAAAGAAAAGGGATTTGTTCATTTAAGTGCAGGTGATTTATTAAGAGCCGAACAAAATAGACCAGGTAGTAAATATGGAGAATTGATTGCTAGTTATATAAAAGAAGGTAAGATTGTTCCTCAAGAAGTTACGGTTGCATTATTAAAACAAGCAATTAATGATAATCATGAAAAAGGTTCAAATAAATTCTTGATTGATGGATTCCCTAGAAAAATGGATCAAGCTATCACTTTCGAACAAGAAATCGTTCCATCCAAATTCACTCTTTTCTTTGAATGTCCTGAAAAAGTCATGTTGGAAAGATTATTGGAAAGAGGTAAAACCAGTGGTAGAGCTGATGATAATATTGAAAGTATTAAGAAGAGATTCGCTACTTTCATTGAAACTTCCATGCCTGTTGTTGACTATTTCGATAAACAAGATAAAGTTGTCAAAGTCAGATGTGATCATCCTGTTGACCAAGTTTATGCCAAAGTCTTAGACTCTTTAAAAGCAAAGGGTATTTAATTCCCTTTCAATAGACATTATACACTATATCATTCTCAAATTTTTCATCTACAGCCACATTTCTTCTTCTTCTTTTCCCTTCTTTGGGGGTGGTGGCCCTCTCCTAGTTTACTCCTCTGAATTCCCTTTATCTTGTGCCCTAGTGGTTCAATATTCTAGTTTCCCCCGGTATTAGTCTTCTGTTCAATTCAATACTTTAGGGATGTATTGATTGGTATTTTATTGGTCGTGCCTCTCACGGTCTATTTATTCATCGCTCACTAATATATAAAAACTATAGTAATAATGACAGTAGTTGAAATAAGTTCAGAAGACCAGTTCTCTGAGTTAAGTAAGACTAGTGATAAGTTAATTTCCTTATACTTCCACACAGAATGGGCCGAACCATGTAAGAACATGGACTCGATCTATAAGACCTTGGCTGAAACCAAAGAAAACCTGGACATTTTATTCTTATCGATTGATGCTGATAATTTTTCAAATATAAGTGACTTATTCGAAGTCAGTGCTGTTCCATATTTCATTCTTATCAAGAACTCAACTATCTTGAAAGAATTATCTGGTGCTGATCCAAAAGAGTTCATAAGCTCATTAAATGACTTGAGAGGTCCTTCTTCTTCCCTTTCGTCAGCTCCATCTACTTCCTCAAATCCACCTGCTTCCGCTAAACCTGCTGATCAACCTACTGAACCTGTCGAAGAATCTCCTGAACAACTTAATGACAGATTATCCAAGTTGACAAAAGCGGCTCCCGTTATGTTATTCATGAAAGGTTCTCCTTCCTCTCCTCAATGTGGTTTCTCAAGACAATTGGTTGCAATCTTGAGAGAACATGAAGTAAGATTCGGTTTCTTCGATATCTTAAAGGATGATTCCGTCAGACAAGGCTTGAAATCTTTCAGTGATTGGCCAACTTTCCCTCAATTATATATCAATGGTGAATTCCAAGGTGGTTTAGATATTATCAAAGAATCTATCGAAGAAGATGCTGATTTCTTCAAAAATGCCGTTAATGCCTAATTTAAATATATAATTTATATACATATATATTGTAACTTTTCCCTCCGTTATTAAAATATCCCTGCTCCCTTCTATTTCTCCCTACTTATTGTCAAAACATCTTACATATCGGAAAAATCCAGAAATTCATAATCTGATTCATGTGGTAATGGCTTCCTTGGTTCATCTGAATCCTCTATTGGATCGCTCAATACCTCTTCGTCTTCATTAACTCTGAATTCATTACTGCTCATAATTTTAAAATCTTCAACTTCATCTTCAAATAAATCATCACTTAACATGTTAAACTTTCCTCCAACCCTATCAAATCTAGTCCCATCTCTTTTGTTTATTATTAAAGGTAAATAATATCCTTCTAGTAAATTTATATTGTCAAAGGACGTACGAAATAATGCCAAATCTTTTACTTTGTGAATCATCTTACAGACTTTGTTAAACTCTCTAATCATTGCAAAATTTTGAGTGAATTTAATACTACTAAATGTTGTACTACCCTTTTTTTGATCTAATCCTACCCTCGTACTTCTTAGTGCTAAATCCTTACCTTCATTGATCTTATAAATCAAGTCACTTTCACTTAATTTATTTGAAATGAATTCCATTGTTTGATGGTCACTTTCGTTGATTGAATTCAGATAGTTTTCTAAAATAGATAAATGAAGCAATTGTAAATTTTCATAATTATTCAAGACATCTTCGATGGTTCTACTATTGGACTCTTCTCTCGTTAAATCTCTGTATTGTTTAGAGGAATGAATTACCTTCCCCAATGCATGAAACAAATCAATGGTAACATTTCTATTGTAGTCTCCAATAATGTTAATACCTTTTACAAAGAATCTACTCCATAATTCCAAATTGTTGATGGCTGACCTTATATCTCCCAATTCAACTATACTTAAGAATTCCTTCAAATCAGCCTTTGGTATTGTCTTGAAACACTTTTCCTTTGAAATAATTTTGTTCAATGATTTCATCATGAAACTTCTAGCTATAGAATTCATTTTGAATACTTCTATGTGTGGATCATTGACTAATTGTTTCCCAAGCAAGGTATTAACATTCAAGTTATTCTCAATATTGAAGAATTCGTTCCTATTTTCCTGAAAATTTCTTTCAATTTCGGTCAAACATATGATCAAGGGTGGTAGAATCTGGTCAACATAGATCCAGTGCTCTATTAATCGTCGGAAATCGTTTAATATATCTTTATGGAAAATATTAGGGAGGTTTTCTATAATGACAAATTTCAAATTCTTTCCTATTAGATATTTACAATCATCCAAAAATTCTTCAAATCTTGTACTTTCATCGTATTCTACCCACCCCACATTCAATTCTTCACTTACTAGCTTGACAGCCGTAGATTTGCCACAACCTGTGGGTCCTGTGATCACACTTATACGCTTTTGTTGTAGTATCATATCAGACATCACTTGCTTGAGCTGCCTCACTTTGGTGGGATTGACTGCCAAGTCTGCCACTGTTTTGGGTCTATACTTGTCTACCCACGGTATACCTCTATCATTTTGTGGTCTTATAATGGGCCGTGAATCAAACTCAAATGATTCATCTTCGATATCATCATCAGAATGATGCCTTTTCATTATAGAAGAACTTCGCGATCTCATACTTTACTTCATCAATCATATATAGAATTACGTAAAATCATAACTATAAACAAAATCATTAACAGCAGGCTCACATTGGGCTGGTAATCAAGTCAAAAGACTATTATGGAGAAAGTTGGGTCTTAATTGAGTATTTGTAGCATTATTTGACTCAAATAATGTTTCAGATCTTGGTTCTACCCCAGATCTAGGTACAGTTTCAGAATTAGTTGAATATGACCCAGTCTCTTGCTTCATCGAAGTTTCTCCATGTATGTTAAAGAACTCATCGTTTGGGATTATCTGATCATAACTAACCTCAATTGAATCGTTCATATGGGGGAAATTCAAAACTTCAAACATATTCTCACTTGAATTATGTTTCCATACTATCCCAGCAAAAATCTGATCGTTCAATTTGAATTGTACGGTAGACCCTTCCACAATAGAATTGGGTTCTGGATTCAATAAAGAAAAAATTGAACTAGAACTGGCATTAGGTAAAACTTGTAGATTTTGCCCTTTTGATGCCTTTGTTCTATGATATTTACAAAACCATTCATTCTGGTTGAAATTAAATAAAACTCCATCGCTTATAGCACATGTACCATGATATGCCCTGGTACATTTATTATAGCTACATTGGAAATTTGCTCCCTTTTCCTTTTCTTTACAGAATTGACATTTTAAGGATTTCTGGGCTTTAGATATCTTATCCAACCCATGTACTTTGCCTCTTTTAAAGCTTAATTGTTCCGGGAATAGCTTACTACATAATCTGTGAACCTTTACGCCAGGCAAATCTGTATCAAGTAAATCAAATTGTGGATAATCCAAAAACTTAGATAAAGAGTTAGGACATAAATAACATTCACGGTCCAGTTCTGGCTTCTTCTTTTGTGATTGGACACTTACCTTCCTCTTCTTGGGCTTTACTTCTTTATTGACCTCTTTGGTGGAAGATGCTCTACGCGATTGTTTATGAGGAGGTGAGTGAGTCCTCTTAGGAGACCTTGGATGGGTGTTATTTTCTTCTTCTGATATTTCAGCTTCAGTTTCATCGTCCGTTGTTAATCCAGGTACGTCATATGGTAACCCATTATATTTGCAGTATATCTGTTTGACATTAATACCAACAGAATCTGTAATACATTCACATTTTTGGGAGATCTCACCTATTGGTAACCAATCATCAAGGGCAAAATTAACAGATTCAGCCAAATTATAACCGTAATTAAAACCAGCATGATATCCATAAGGATATGTTATAATGAATTCACCTTCATTGTGAACAATTTTATTATAAGTTATACCATGTTTTTCCAAAAATTGGGGTGATACTGAAAAGGTTTTATGTCTTAAAAATTCATTACAATGTTTATACTCTTCCAAGAAAACATCTTTCATTAGATTGAAAAAATTATCCCTTTCGTCTTGTGGTATCAGATACCATTGTTTTGGTGCACCAAAATGGTTGTAGTTTATTGAATAAAGATCTTGATCTTCTAAATGCCACGCAAATGTTGCCTTCCATAAACCAGCATATAAATATGCATCATTCACTCCAGGAAGTTTTGTGTCCATCAAATCAAGAAGATTCGGTAAGCTAGCAACATTCCAGGTTTTCATGTCTTTGGGGAATAAGGAACCTAACATATCAGCACCATACATTGGTTCAGCATATGTTAAGGATTTCCAATAATTTTTTTCTAAAGATTCACATCTTTCTTTTGTAAATTCAGTGGTATCTATGTTGTAATTGGCAATATTATTGGTTTCTGTGTCTGGTGATTCCAGATCCAGAACGATGCTTTTCCTGGATTTTCCTCTTGGAGCTGGAGGCTGATAGTTTGGCTTTTCGCTTAAATCTTTCCATTGGAAAATATTATAGCTCCTTGGTTTTTCTATATTTTGCTGGGTGAATATCCCATTTCCGGACCCATTGACATTTTGAACAATTGGGTTTTTTATCTTGACTTGCTGTAAATTGTCCAGGTTGTAGATATCCCCAATTTCGGCTTTCCATTTCTGTGGAGGAATAATTTTGACAATTCCTGATTTCATTCCATATTCGTTAATGGCCTTATTGAACTTGTAGAAATCCTTAAACTCTTCATAATTGGGTTTGAATACTGGTACTCCTCCTTCGTAAAAAGCAGGTTCTACTTTGAATTTGGGATCATAAGCATACATTTTTGACACTTGCAACCTTAATGTGTTCCTTAGATAATGACAGAATGTACCCAAAAAGAAATAACAAAAAAACTTCAATCAAACTTTTTTGAAGTTTAAGATTATATCCTTTTCTTTTTTTATCTTATCTCGATTTATTTGGGAAATATAACTGTACCTTAACAGTTTTATATATTATCTTATTATATGCTGCTGAATAAAATTATCGCGACTTTTGGAATTCTGCGACTTTTGAAACTTTGCGACTTTGGAACTTCGCGACTTTCAAATGAGTTTTCAATACTTAAACCTAAAGGCAAATTCAAACTATCTATTTGGATCTAGAGATAACGGTATAAGAAGGGAATAACAAGACAGAGTAGAGATATGTCAGGTAAAGTAGCGAATGCTTATGAAGCACAAAATATTTCGAAATCAAGAGCTGTGAAATCAGCTCTTTTGACCTTTTTATCGTTGCTTTGCTTAATACTATGGGGTTATAATGTTTACTGGTCCATCAACGTTATAACAACCGACTATTTTGGTTCATTACTTCATAATATAGTATTTGGAGTTGGTACTGTGTTTTTGAGTGGTAACTTCAGTCTTAAGCTCTTAACGTTCTTAAATGAGAGGTTTATTGATGGTGATATTGATTCAGATCATAGAAAATATTTATAGAGACTCTGTATATAGAAAATAAATTTTTATTTCAGCTACATTCTTCGATTTCATTTTCCTCTTCACTCTCTTTATCCTTCTGTTTCTCCAAATCTTTACTTGTACAAACTCCATAAAAGTCACAGAATCTTTCTAGTATATCAATTTCAAGCTCGATCTTCTGCCTCATCAACCACTCTTTTAGTTCATTGATTGATATTGGTTCAAAGCTTATAATCTTCTCATAAATCTTTCTGTTCTCTTTGACTTTATCTTTCAACTTACTAAAGACTTGTTCATTGAATTCTGTTTGGGAAAGTTGTGATATCTGAGATTGGACTTGAGATTGTGCTTTTTGGGTTTGACTTTTTAAACTGGGTGTATAATTGAATTGAGTGGACTCTTGAGAATCTTGAGTTAAGAAATCATTTAAATTCTTTAAAATCTTGGCCTTGGATGCTTTTCCCTGGGTCGGTTTCAACCCAAGTTCTGTAAACTTATCCTTCAATTGTTGATTTGAAAATTTTAAAAAATCTTCACTCTTTTGTGTGTCTTCAACCTCAGAAGATTCAATATCTGATTCATCACTTGACTCATTCACAGATCCTTCGATTTCACCTAATCTGAGGAAACTATCATATGTAGCTAGCCCCTCTTCGCTATTCAAGTCAACAACTTTTGACTTTTCCATCACTTGAGGGATAAAATCAGCTGCAGACTCTATAACAGGACTTGAGGGAACTTGTATTACTGAAATATCATTATCTTTTAAATTAAATTCATTAGAAATATCATTATTGTTACTTGCATTATCGTCATTACCGTTCTTATCATTTTCTATAGTCGTTATTTCAATTATACTAATATCATTATCATCTTCACTATCTTCTATTTCATCCATATTTTTTGGCTTGTCTCCTAGTTTTCTAACCTTGAAAAACCTATTCGAGGTTTCATTAATATTCAAATTACCATGAACTTCTACTAATCTAGTCTTCTGATTATCAAATTGTGAAATTGCAGTTGCATAATTGGATTGTGAATAAGAATTCGAACTAAAAAGTTCAGACTCTATATCTTGTTGATTCTCTTGACTATAAGTGACATTGGAGTTTCGTATTTTTTGTTCTAAGCTTTCTGCATCAAGGGTATTTATATCCATAGAACTTGGAAAATGGGGTGGTGTTAATTTTATAGGTGAAACTTTGAACTTGTTTTTAATACTATTGGACTGATTGGAAAAATTTATAACGTCAGGTTTTTTCGATGGTGTCTTAAACTCAGCCAATCTCTTCCTTTCGGGGGTATTGAATGAAGATTGAATTGGAGAAGCAATATTTGAATTTGACGCAGAACTTGAAACAATCATTATTTCATGTGCTTCATTATTCGTTTGATTATTCTTTTGAAGTTCTTCAGAATCAATTGTCTTGGGGTCTACTTTATAAATACTATTAAAACTTTGTAGAACATTTATGGATGGCTGTTTCTTTATAACTTTGTAATCCAAAAGTTCGGGTTCAGAACTTGAATCTGGTACTTCATCATTGGAATGAAGGTCAAATTGAGGGTCATTATCATGGGGATCTTGACTTTTAAGAGTCATTTGATCTGAATTCAAATCATATAATAATTTCAAATCTTGATCAGTTAGATTGTCACTTGGTTGTCTTGAAGCCTTATCCCATAAACTAGAATTTTTTTGCAGGTTTTCTTGATCGATCAAATTAGATATGGTTCTTAGATTCTTTTTAGTTGTTATGGATAGATGGGGTAAATTCTGTTTTATCGTTGCTAAAATTTCATTCCATTCTTCTTTGTTGTAAGGTAGTTTATTGTTATAACCTCTAAATTGTCTAAATTCTGTTTCATTTATATTTGGAGTAAGATTTTGGGAATTCAGTTGAAACTCATCTTGATTCAATTTGGTTAGAATCTCATCTACCTTACGCTTTTTCCCACTGAAATACTTCAAAATAGATTGGTTATCTTCCTTAAAATTAGCCTGATTGTTTCCGAATCTTTCTATGACATGGCTACTTATGGTCTTTATCTTCTTGGATCTTTTATTTATGATTTTAGGTCTGGACTTAAGTCTCTTTTTCTCTATTGGTTTCTGTATTGAGGTTCCTTGCTGGCTGAACTTACCCAACTTCGTTAGACTATTATCTATATGCCTTTTCTGTTGTTCCTTGATCTCGGATTCCTCATAGGCAGACTGCATTTGAGTACAGACGAACTGGAACTCATCTGATTCTACAGACATAATGATAAGTTCGCGTCTTGTATCAATACTAGTATTATCAATACTTTAATATTATCAATACTTTAATACTATCAATACTATCAATACTATTAGTACTAGCAATACTTAAGAAAAAGACTTTATAGTATCGATAAGTAATAGAAATAGGGAGATGAAAAAGTCTCTTTATGCTCTTTGAACTTTTTAATTTATTTGTTATATATGCTAAACTAATGCTATAAGACTATCATATACACCAGGTATATGATAATTATTAATTAATAATTTTATTAATTACAAATATCTTGGAAAGATAAGTCGATTTTTGTATTGAAATCAGTTAAGGGTGATATATAGAAAAAGGAATTTTCTGAAAATTCATCAATATCAGATACATCACTATCGGAATCATATTGGTCTAATTCATCAAGATCCAAATCATACTCAAGAGCCATAACATTATAATTATCTAAATCTTGACCCATTCCTTCAATACCTATTTCCTGAATATTTACTTGAAGGTCTATATCTTGAACATTCACCATATTATTGTCTTCAAATAATGCTACCCTTTTAGATTTATCTTCCAAATCATCTATTTGAAAAAGTAATTCTTCACCCCCAATACCTACACCCATAGAGAATATCCAAATAATTGTATCTTTTTAGTAGTTAAAGGATATTGAGAATTTTATCAAATTTATCGAATTCTTATCAAGTTTATCGGATTCTTGTTATTTCGTATATTCTAGATGTTTCTTCCCTGATAACGATGCCATACCATTTTACGTCCTTAAGGCGTCCTACTATAAAACGGCCCTACCAAAATCGCCCTACCGCAGTACCACCACAGTACCACAAGTCCACAATTCCACAGTACCACAAAATCTTTGTTGGGCCATACCAAGATTCTGTAAAAATAGATTATATAAAATGCCACTACTTGTGCCCCACAAATAACGCCCGTCCACGTTATCAGAGATACGAACTAAGGTGTGTCTTATCTAACAAGACATAATCTGTTGATAATGATAACTGCGAAGATACTGAAAAAATATCCATACTGCAGATATCAGATTGCGGTCTTCATACCCTTTAGTCTCCATTGCAGATAGTAGATATCCGACATTGTGCAATCTTGACTATTCTATACCTGATTATTTTGTGCCTTCCTGTTTTGAATCTGTCTGTTTCATATAGTGAGAATTTACAGACTTACATTGAGAATTGATTGGTTGTGGAGAAATATAAAGTGGCCATAATGGAATCACAATCATCGAAACATGATAATGATGTGGATATTAATTACGTTCTAGATATTCCAAAGAGGTCCTTTGAGCGAGCCAGCTCTGTTATTTTACCCAAGACTGGTGAAAGAGTTCACAGATCTATTTCAATGTCAAATTTTGAAAATTTCGATACTTCGGTCTTCGAAGATGATGAGTCCAACACTGAAACACCCCTCCTACATCAAGATATCACCGTCTCAAACAAATTCAAGATCATTTGCTACTACATGTATAATTTCTGTAATGAAATATACCATGATGACAAATTTAAAAGTATAATAAAATGTTCATTAACATATTTAATTGCATCTTTAGCTGTTTACTGGGCTCCTTTCAATAAGATGTTGGGTGACTCAGATTTTAAACATGTTGTTTCAACTGTAGTTGTCTATTTCCATCCTTCCAGAACAAAGGGTTCAATGCATATCACCCTAATCTACGTCATAATTTCATTGTTATACAGTTTCTTAATCAGTTTTATTTGCAGATATTTATCATCTCGTTTTTATGTTCACGGTAGTGAAGAAATATCATACTCTATAGATTTGCTATTTTCTTCCGTCAGTTTGGGTATCATAGCTTACATGAAACAAAAAATCAACAAAGAAACTTTTAACACAGCTTGCTCGTTAGCTTCCATTTCAATTGTTGCTTGTGTTATCAAAGAAGGTAGCTTAAACGGTGCTGATATACCAGTTGAAAGATTGACCCTGACTTTAAAAATCGTTGTCGTTGGTTGTATCATTTCAGTCTCTGTATGTTACTTTTTATTCCCCCAAAATGCAATCACTAACTTAAAACAAGAATTATACAGCGTTTTCAAAATTATGAGTTCTTTGTTGTCAATAATTGCTAACAGATTTTTGAATGGTGAAAAAATTAATAATAAAGATAATGAAATATTCAATAAATTGAAAGATAAAATTAGGAACTTGGATAAAAACTTACAAGAATCTCAATATGAATTATATCTATTGGGAAGAGAACTGGAATGGGATGAATTGAAAAATTTAATCGAATGCACTAAATCTTTATCAAACCACTTATTTGCTTTGAGAAGTTCTGTTGATATGCAATGGAGATTATTACACCAAGAGACTGAAGGTAAATCTGATACTCCAAGTCTTAAAAGCTTCTCCTCCATTTTTGTTTCTCAATCTGTTGAAAACTTGACAAATATCGGTAACAATGTCACTCATACGTCGAAAACTGGTGAAAATTATATTGCAATTAATTCTGATCAAATTTTCGATTTGTTCGTTTATTATTTGGCACCTTCCATGAAAGCCTTCATTTTTACACTCAAAAATATCCTTAGTGATGTACCATTTTCGACTTCAAATCTAGAGATAAATAAAATTTTAAAATATCAAAAGTCCTTAGAAATTGCAGTAAACTTGTTCGATGAGAAGCAATTGAGTTCATTTGAAAAGCTTTATAGTCAAGAGATTTTCAAAAGACAAAATAAAGACCTTTATTTCAAAAGTGATTTAGAAGAAGTCACTGCATGTTGTGGTAACTTTTCGTCGTTATTGAAGCTATATGGAGTTGAATTATCTCAACTCCTTAAAGACTTGAATAATTATAACGAAGAATCTGAAGTTAGCATTAGATCTTGGGAATGGGTAAAATTTTGGAAATGGCCAATTGGAAAAGCTCAAAAAATCAATGATGCAAATATAAATGATGCCTTGATGAATATCCAAAATTATCAAACTGAGAATAAGGATTTTTCATATAAATTATGGGCATATCTCAAGATCTTCCGTAGAACAGATATTCAGTTTGGAATAAGGGTAGGAATTGGAGCTTTTGTATTATCAGTGTTTGCGTTCTTACCAAAGACAAAACATTTATTCAACGTCTGGAGAGGTGAATGGTCATTAACTATTTACTGTATTATGATGAATAAGAGCTTGGGTGGTACACAAATGACTGTTAAGTGGAGATTTTTAGGGACTTTTTTGGGCTCTTTCTTTGCATATATAATATGGATAACTTTTGATGTGCATCCATTAGCACTTGGGCTATCGGGGTTTTTAATTAGCATACCATGTTTTTATATTATACTTTATTGGAAACGGAATAATGCATTTGGAAGATTTATACTATTAACATATAATTTGACTGCACTTTTTTCATATATTATCGAACAACATGAACTGGAAGATGGAAATGAAGGAGGTAGTGATGATACCCCAATTATTGGGGAAATTTCATTTCATAGGTTTATTTCAGTTAGTATTGGAGTAATTTGGGCTATAATTATGGCATCGGTTTTCATTCCTAATAGTGCTAGATCTAGGTTAAAGAGTGGTTTAACAATTTTATGGTTAAGATTGGGGATTATATGGAATAGTAATCCGTTAGATTATGAGTACGATGAAAAGATTGGAAAACATAAATTGATTAGTTTGAAAGGGGAAAATGGGTTGAATAGCTTATTAAGTGAATTAGAGTTATTACTTAAACAAGCACCATTAGAATTTAGATTAAAGGGTAGATTTCCTATTGAGTTGTATGAAAAATTATTAGGATATACATCCAATATAATTGACTCATACCATAATATGGTCTTAATGATTGAAGTTGATACAATTCTAAGTGATAATGAAGAGTTTGTTCTAAAATATATTGAACAAGAAAGATTGGAATTGGAACATAGGATTTTTCTTATTTTTTACATGATTGCAAGTTCTTTGAAATTACAATTTCCTTTACCCAACAAACCTGCGTCTACAGAACATGCAAAGGATAGACTATTGTTCAAATTGAATGAAATAAGAAGTACTAATGATGAAATCAACCTTAGTAATGAAGACTATGTCTTGTTATATTCATATATCTTGGTTACTTCCACTATCACAGATGAGTTAGATCGAATCATTGAGGTTATAAAACAACTAATTGGTGGCATAAATCATGAAATGTTAGAACTAGTATAATCCTTGAACCATTATTCTTATACCAATACAAGGTTTATATTCAAATCATCCTGTAAATACATAAATATAATCATATTTCATGTCTGGTCATGTGACTTTCACGTGATTGTATCTGATTAGAAATTGCCTTCACAGAATCGCGAAAATTTTCATCTCTTTAATATAAATACAACACCAAGAGTCATTCATTTTTGATTATTTGGAGGGTTATTTAAAGCATTAAGAAGAGTGAATCAAATATATACCACTCTAGTAGTAATATAAAACATGTCATTTAATCCTGAAGGCTCAGTGGGCAAACAAATCAAGCCAATTTTGGTTCAAGAATTAACAAACAGATATAACATACCTGATGAAGCAGATGACGTCGCAGAGTATATGTTGATGTTGATTGGTAGCAATAAGACCCCATTAGAAATCGCAAACGAAGTCAAAGAGTTGAGTGATACTGCCATAGATGAAAGTTTTGTTCAAAGCTTATTCGTTGAAATTAAGAATTTGATGGATAAAGAAGAACAATCTCAACAACAACACCAACAACAACCACAGCAACCACAACAAGTTACTCCACCAGCTGTTGCACCAGTTCAAGAACCACAACAACTGCAAGTACAACAGCAACCAGAACAAATGCAGCCTCAAGTGCAGTTCAATCAAGCGCCACCACAAGCAGATTTTGGTAAATCAGCTTCTCCAGATTACATGCAAGAAGATCACGTTGATTTCAATATACCAGCAAGACCAAGACAACAATTCAAAAAAGGTGCCTCCAGAGGTGGTATCATTAAACGTGGAGGTTTAACTAGAGGTAAAAAACCATTTGGATTACAAAATTCAGGTAATTTAGAAAATATGTTGATGCAAGATCAAGACTTGAAATTTGTTAGTAAGCCACCTAAAGGAAGATGTAGACATTTTCCAGGGTGTAATAATAAAGATTGTAAATTTTCACACCCAACTAAGGTCTGTAATGCATATCCAAATTGTTCAAATCCTCCAGGAACATGTAACTTTTTACATCCATCAGAAGATGGTGAATTAATGGCTAAATTAGAAGTCAGTAAACAAGAATACTTAGATAAAAAGAATAAGAAATTCAATCAAGGATTCCAAGGTGGCTACAACTTTCAAGCTCCAGTTATTGAAACTGGTATTGCTATCTGTAAATATGGTGCTTTATGTTCTAAAGATATTTGTCCATTTGGTCATCCAACACCAGCTAATATTGAAGCAAAAGTCATCGAATTGGTATGGTGTGAAGATGGTAAAAAGTGTACCAATAACAGTTGTAAAAAAGCTCATCCATCTCCAGGTTACTTAGCAGCCACTGCTCCAACTAATAATGGTGGAGCTCCATCAGGACCTCCTGGTCATGGAAAAGTTGAAAAGATTTTAGAACAATGTAAATTTGGTATGGGTTGTACTAATTATAATTGTCCAAGACGTCATGCAACTTCATCTGTCGCCTGTAAGAATGGTGCTGAATGTACAAGAATTGATTGTACCTTTGCTCATCCAATTAATGAAGATTGTAGATTTGGTGTTAATTGTCAAAACAAATTCTGTATGTATAAGCATCCAGAAGGTAGATCAGTCACTTCAAACACTTGGACTAAAGATGGCACCACCAATGAAAGATCCTTTGCGGTTCCTGATGATCAAGTCATGGAAAGAGCTGAACAATCAATGGTTAATTAATTTTAACCTTGTTATTATTGTATTGTATATTTAAAATAAAAATAAAAAAATAAAAAAATAAAAAAAGAAAAATAAAATAAAAACTATAAAAAACTATAAAAATAAAAAACAAATATCTAATAGTAAAAAGAACTGAAAATACACCATAGAAAATGGTTTTAATTATAGAGTAACTGGTTTACAAAGAGTAGCATAGTCATGAACTTCTGTATAATAGATTGACCTTTGGGCATAGATACGATTAATGAATATAGAATATTTTTCAAGTCTGCCAAATCTATGACATCTATCTCTTCAAGCCAATAATGTAAGGATTTTACAATAAACTTATGAAGTCCTTAAAAAAAATTTTAACATAGTAAAGCACAAAGATATTACAGTAATGTAAATCCAAAGAGTAAACAGAATAAATAAAAAGTGAATAAGAATTAAAAGAGTACAACAGAGAGTAAATAGAAAATAGTAAATAAAATGTAAAACATTTATGTAAAATACATAATTAAATTAAATTAATAACTTAATATCTTCTTTTACCAGCAGCAGCTTCTTCAGCATAAACATCTAATGGAGATGGAGCTAATGGAGCTTCATTCCATAAGTTTGGAGTTAAGAAACCGTAAGTGTTACCAATAGCAGTGAAAGCAGCTTTTAAGGTGTTTTCAGTAGTTCTGGTAGAACCTGATGATGAAGTATAGACATCTTCAATACCAGCTAATTGCATTAATTTTTTAACAACTGGAGAAGCGACAATACCTTTACCTCTTGGAGCTGGGATTAATCTAACGGTAACTGAACCACATTTACCTGAAGTTTTTGAGGCAATAGAATGTGGAGCACCTAAATTAGAACCCCAATAACCTCTTCTGATTGGGATAATTGATAATTTAGCAATGATGATGGCAGCTTTAATGGCAGAAGCAACTTCTTTAGCGGTTTTAATACCTAAACCACAGTGACCGTTTGAATCACCAATAATAACAACAGCCTTCATTCTGGTTCTTTGACCAGCTCTGGTTTGTTTTTGAACGGATTTAATGTCCATAACAGCATCTTGTAATTCTGGTAATAATTGATCGATGATTTGGTATTCTTTAATTGGTAAAGAGTGTAAGTAAATTTCTTCAATAGAAGTAATTTTACCGTTTTTTACTAATCTACCTAATTTGGTGACTGGAACCCATCCTTTTTCTTCATCTCTTCTACCTCTTCTTGGTCCTCTTCTACCTTTACCTCCAAAGTTTCTTCTTTGTTGTTGTTGTGGTTGTTGTGGTGCTGCTTCACTCATGATTAATCTAGTTTATTCTATTATAAAGTGTCGGAATGTACGTGGAAAGCCGGGGTGTTGGTTTTCAATCGACAGTTAATAAAAATTATATGAAAATTTTCACTCATTTTAATTTTTAAAAATGAAATGAAAAAAAAAATCAAAAGTCGTGTCCCTGGATATGTCGGCCATAGTTAAGCGTGCTTGATGAAGTAGTGTCGTGAACTTGTCGTGAGATGGTATCCGGGTGACATATAGTTATCATGTGACATAAAAGGGCGGCAGCCCTTTTATGTTTTAAAAGATAAAATCAAGAGGTTTTAATAGGATAGAGGGAAGAAAGGTAAAAGGGATAATGTTGAGGAATAAAGAAAAAGATGTATAAAATAAAAAAAATTAGGATAAGAGAAAAGGTATAAATTAAAAGAAAAGAAGGAATAAATTACAAAAATTAAAAGTAAATCTCTAATTGATCAAAGGTTAAAGATAGTAAGATCAAGTTTGCTTTAGCCTCTTTACGTACACCAAATTAATTGAGTGACTAAGATTTTTAACTAAATACGTTAAAGACTTAAAAACTTATTTAAAAATAATAATAAGAGTCAAAGTATTAGTTCAAAGAAAATAAGACTTATAGTAAGAGTAGCAAAAAACTTCATCTCAAGCAAATAAAAATCATGCGATTCTCCCCAGGTTTCTTATCTGAGAATGAAATGACCACATCACTAAATCTATGAACAATAAGAACTCTAAAACAGTAAGTTATCTTGTGTAACTTAAACAACTTAATTAAGTGTGATGATTTTCCTGACACGTTAAGAGTGAATTTCTAGAAATATCTGAATTGCTTCTGTTTAATATTAATTGCTGCATTACTTGTTTTTATCATGGATTTTTTCGAAACTCCTGTATATAGCCAGAATATAAATAAGAAGAAAAATCCTCATTCAACCCATAAATAAAATTATACCTGCCAATAATTTTGTTACCTATTGCCATTGAAGTTAGCGTTATTAACCAATAAATACAAATATATTCTATCATAAGAACACTATAAAGTCATTCAATTGAACTAAATATTCATTTTTTCCCATTTATTGTTACATTAACTGTTGACTTTACACATTATTTTTGATTTTTAAGTTATTACTGTGTTCCTAAAATATGTCATACGCTGAAGCTGCTAAGAAGTCAGGTCCAATTGGTGCAGAAAAAATTCCAGAATTACCAAAAGTTGAAAAATCTCCTGTTGAAGGTAATGTTGAAGTCATACCTGAATCTGAATTAAAGGAATTTCAACCAAAAGAAGATTCTAAAATTGATTTATCAAAAGTTAAAGACTTTAGTAAAGATGTTGAAAAAGAATTAGCTAAAGAAAGAGCTAATGCTAAAGATTTTTTTTCAAAATTATATGAAAAATTATCAGCAAATTTTAAAGTTGCTAATAAAAAATTTCATGATTTAGGTGTTTCAACCTCTGATAAATCAATTAAAGCTTTCAACTATACTGTTGAAGAATTAAAAAATCCTGCAGTTGCTACTCAATCAATTATCGGTTTAGGTGCTTTGGTTGTTGGTTATTTCGGTTACTTAGAAAGAAATCGTATTGACTACAGTAATAAAGTTACCTTAGCCATCCATGGTTCTATTTTAACCGGGTTAGTCTTGATTGATGGCTTCTTGTTCAATAAATATTATAAAGAATACAAAAAATAAAAATCTACCTAATGAATATATATATATACGATACTTTTTTTTCATCTCTTTTCTTTTTATTCTTTATTTTATTCATTCATACTTTAAAAAACACGTCTCTCTTTCTTTATATCAGTTTTTATTTGATAAGGATAATAAATGACGCATGTCGGCGACATTTCAATTCAATTTAACGAAAAAGGAAAATGACAAAAAAGAAAGATTCAAAAGACGATGAGAGAGAGAAAAGTGTAAAAATCACTAAAAAAATAATTAAGTGAAAATATTCGACGTAAATACACTTGCGGGTTCATTCACCGGAGAATATGAATAAAATCCACAAGGTTTCGGATTTAAAGATCTCCAACGTAAAAAAATAATAACATGAAAGGCACTTGAATAAAGGGTGTAGGATCAGTGAAAAAATATCTACTTCTAAGGAAGCTAATTACCATAAGTATAATTAAAAAATACGAATTCCTACTGTTTGAGAATTAAACATGGGAGATTAGAATGTCTAAAAAAATACTTATAAAAATAAGCAAGAATGAAAAAATAGCAAGTACCAGAAAATAAGAAAAAATAATACATAATAAAGGACAAAGAGTAGAGAGTAACTAGCAAAAAAAAAAAACAACACCCAAACTCTTTGTAGATTATGATGATCACTCGCATTAAAGGAATAAACCAAAAGAAATAAACCTAAGAAACTAATGCTTGTCAGACTGCTTGTCAGACTGCCTATTAGACTGCCTATTAGACTGCCTATCAGACTTGATATACATTAAAATAATTAAATAATATTACGATTGCGAAAAAAATATATAGAAAAGCCATAGAGAAGAAAATCACGGAAGAAATTAAGCATGAAGGGAAGGCTATTTTCGAAAGATCAACTATTAATTAACCTAAATCAGTAGACATGCATAAATTGTTTCAAATATATTTTACTAGGCATCTTGAAGCAGGTGTAAGCAAGTAAAACTCTAATGAGAAAGTAAAAGTTGCGTTAAGTCCTATTAATCAAAAGGCAAATGAGCATCCATGAAAAAATATTTCTAAAACTTAATCAATAGCAGATTTAAATTTAAACCTAATATTATTCACAAAATGTAATTGGTGTTCGTGCTTAAAGTTAGGATTTCGTAACTGAATCATTTTTTGAAAATTGGAAGTTTTAAAAGAGTTTTCAAAAATATGACCAATTGATCTTCATTTCGCTGTTCTACTATATTCAATGGTTAAAAATCTTATTAACCAATTAAAATATTGAAGTACGGAAAGAAGGACGTATGGAACAAATTTAAGGGAACGAACGAAAAAGGAAAAAGTAAAGAAAAACAAAAAATAAAAAGGTCATTAAGCGAATTCACATAAAGAACATTTAAAACAATAGAATTGATAACGATTTACAAAGTTATTGCTATGTTTATTTTCTTTTGTAGAAGATATTAATAACTCTGTGTCTATGATTTAATTAACCTATAATTCTAATCATCAAGGAATGAATATGAAAAAGGCTGAGGAAAAACGTTCCTTAACCAGCCTCATCTCATAACAATTTTCTTTTCTATTCAATGTTAAATTCAGGTTATGTACTTGTCATACTATAAAGGCTTATAAGATTAAGAAGTAGAAAGGATTAAAATGACGAATAGGAAAAATTCTATAAAAACCGACATCTTACTAATGATCAAATTAGTTGTGATCCAACGCCAATTTAGAAAACAAAAGACAACAACCAGTGGAATTAAACTTTTTGGTTCATGCAAGGGAATGCGAAGAGGATTATCCGAAACGCAACCAATGCAGCGAAGCTAATGGATCCCATGCGAGAATAGGAAGTCTTGAGCCCCGGAGACTCCTTTGACAAAATGGCATCAATACTTAAATGAAGTTTATCGAGCTTCAAGGGTAAAGATAAGCGGATTTATGGTTTTGTTGCTGTAAAAGTGCTAATTTGTTTTTTTTTTTTAAGTTTTGTTATGCTTTATTGGAACAATTGTATCATCTAAGCATGTGAATTTGTCGAGAGATAGTGGTAGTTATCGACATAATAAACTTTTCAATGATATGGCCAGATAAAGTTCATCATTGAAATCATTCAATTTTAGCGGTAGAAAGGCTGAGAGTTAAGATGCATAGATGACTTCTATATTCTTCAAGAGTTCATTTCACTAATATGTATTATTGGTTTCTGTAGCTGATACCTTGGTTGATGGAGTGTATAGTGTAGGAACCAGTGCTCTGACGAATAGGAAAAAGAAAAATATTTACCATCGAAGGTAAGAAATATTATTCATGTGAATGCATCGAATCTTTTAAAAAGTTAATATTACGAACCACAGTTCAAATGTATTAACATATCCAACTGAAAAAAATTACAAAGAGTAGTTTGAGTCGATATTTTCAATTTTCGCAAGATCTTTTTAAACTATTTGAATTTAATTAAAAATCTCTTCAAACCTCATTAAAAGTATTTTAAAGACCTTTAAAGCCCTTTCAAAACCTTCAATAGCCTTTAAGGTAGTTTAGAAACTTTAAGAGTAAGGATTTATTTAAGTATAGATAGAATTGGAAGTTTTAAAGCTAAAGATGTAAAAATAGATAGTTTCACTAATCTAAGAAAAAATTAATTACAAAATTACCCAAAAGAATGAAAAAAAAACATGCTATAAAAAAAAAAAATACGGTCAAAAACATTCATCCAAGAAAAGTCATTAATTTAATGAAACACAGCGAAGGTTAGAGAAAAAAAGAAAAACCTTAAGCATCGAATAAATGGATATATGAACGTATGAACTGTAAAAGAATAAAAGTACGGTACAAAAAAATAAGATATGACTTTGATAATCATTCTAAGTTTTGAACAACTGTAAATGTAGATCCTCTTGATGATGTAATTTTCTTTTCATGGCTATACTGATAAGAATAGGACTTTTTACATTACCTAAGGTTTTAACTATTAGTTTCTTTTGCGATGAGTAAGGAACAAAGCGAGGAAAGAAAAAAATCGGAAAAAAACAAATTAGACCAGCAGTAATCCAAAAAAGACAAATATAGAAATAAGTAAACTAGAAACGATTCAAAGGCGTAAGATGTTATAGATCAATCAACTGAGGGCATATTTATTGATAAATATGCAATTTCTATATAGGAAAATGACAAGGAAAAATCGAATAAAAAATGCATATTAAGGTCAAAAAAGTGAGACGTACTGCAGAAGGGCTTAGAGTGCATAAGTTGTTCGGGACATCCTGCAAAGAACTTTTTGCAAATTGCCTCTTGAAAAAACCAATCTCTTTTGTGAAGGAATTTTTTCCGTCAAGGACAGATACAATGGGCGAACTTATTCTAATTGAATAATATAATGTACAATAGAAATAGCAACGAATACAATAACAATCTATAGAAGCTTTTATTTTTTTGATAATGGCTTTTGTTGAAGCAACCTTAAGACCGCTCGATCTTTGATAACGATTGTTTTATTTTTTTTTTACTGGCTGTCAATTACCAGCTTTGTTTGTTCGTAGATTCGTTTATTAGGGTAATTGTTTTTTTTTTTGTTTACATTTTTTTTAAAATTTCCTATTATTCTGCTTGTAGTAGTAATGGTTAGTGATAGTAATGGTTAATAGTCTCTCAATAGTAAAAGAGGTATGGAAAT
The DNA here is from genome assembly GCA_030555745.1 of Yamadazyma sp. yHKB15. Lineage (NCBI taxonomy): Eukaryota > Fungi > Ascomycota > Pichiomycetes > Serinales > Debaryomycetaceae > Yamadazyma > Yamadazyma sp. yHKB15. The sequence continues at coordinate 257,002 of JANIWS010000007.1, forward strand.
AGTAATGAATCAACCGATGTTTCATTTGAATCGTACCAGACCAAGACTTTTCTGACATTTGTATGTATGGTTTTTTTCTATGAGAAGGTGTAAAGAACAAATCAAATGAGACCAAGGAAAAAAGTGGTGCTTTAATTCCAAAAGGATTAGAGATTCGATAGGCGAATTAAGGATGTTGGGTCAAAAGATAGTAATAGAAGGACAATCGGGGAAATAACTTAATGCAAGCAAAAGTCTTAGTATAGGAAAACTTCTGGAATTTACCATTAAAAGATTTAAACATAGTCTATACATAATTCTTGTTCTAGATAGCACGGCGCTGAAAGGGATATATAGTGAAAAAAAGGTGAGAATAAAATAATGTTTAAATCGAAAATAGAATTAAGATTGAAATAAGTATTCCGTTATCGATCCCGCAAGTTGCATAGTAATAAATTGCAGAAAGAGATGCACAATATTAAGAGTAAATTGGGATGATGTTAAAAATAATATTTAGTAAATAGAAAAGAATTTTTATTAATACAGGAAAGAATAAACCACAACCTTCGTTCATGTATAGATCATGAAAACTGTCAGGTTAATTTCAATTTCAATTAACCTTTTATTCTATACGTCATATAAGCTTATGTTTTGGTCTATTGTTTTTCTTTTTATTCCTTCGATTCTATTTTAGTACATTCGAAATTACATGTACTATTATTCTCTTAATTAAATGATCCTAATGGCTATGTTTAACCTCTTATCTTATGACTCGCTAATATGTCAAAATCATTCTTTAAGGCTGTGTCTAGATGAGACATTTCACCACTATTCTCATCTTGAACAATATTTTATTACTATATAAATCAAATGTCGCGCGTCATTTCCCAGGATCCCACACGGGAGACCACGACCGCTAATAAGACGCTAAAAAGTTTTGACGGCACGAGCGATACTATACCACAATAGTGTGAGACAAGTACATGAGACAAAAAATTCACGACAAACCATAGGACAAAGAGGTTGCCCGAGCACGACAGAGACATGCATAAAGAATATTCACTTGCATCCGAATGACTTTCTTTTTATTTCCCTTTTGGGTGTGGCCACCAATACATAGGAGATTACAAATTTTTTTTTTTTATTTTATTTTATTTTTTTTTTTTTTTTATTTTTTTTTTTTTTTTTTTTTTTTTTTTTTTTTTTTTTTTTTTTATATTATAATAAACTTTTTTTTATAAATTAAATTTTTTAATAAAAATAAAAAAAAAACCAGTTAGTATAAACAAAAACAAAAAAAAACAAAAAAAA